>JAECUM010023897.1:0-49374 GCA_016617855.1 Megalonaias nervosa | reverse complement strand
TGTGTGTATTTTACAGTGGAATTTGCTGATGGAAGATGAATAACATTTGAATAAGTGCATGTTCCTATAATTTTTTAAAATATATTTTTTTTACATTTTACAAATTTTTAATAATTTTTCTGGAATTTCAAGTTCTAATCCTTGATGAGGCTGTTCTTGCCTTGGCCAGGATGTACAGATGGGATGTTCTTATCCTCACTGATGAAGTTGACTTGATGAGCACCAACAGACATGCTGCCTATAGGCAGTTCATACTACAGCAACAGGGAAGGCTGGGGTCTGGACAGAGACGTGTAATACGTATCATTGGATCTAATTATTAGACTTGCTCAAATCAAAATAAATATCCATTAGAATGAGAACAATAATAATTTCAAGATCTGTAAGCATGAAAATGTTAAGATTCCTTACACAAACATACAAAATGTGTGCCGCTTGTTGCAAAATGACTTGTATCTACTACAAAGTTTTCATGACTTGTACAGTAACATGTGAATAATATTCCATTGGCTTGATGTCCAAGTAAGGATCATAATGTTTAATCAATATATAAAATTATTTCTAATTTCCTGTGTTGAAACAAACGTACACTATCTCCCCTTCTTTGTTTCTCATTACACATCTGCCACTATGGATATTGCTATTCGAAGTAGCTAGCTCATTCCTAATCCTGTACACATGAGGGATGTATGAAAATCTCTTGGCACAGTACATCAGGATCTGCAGCGCTTCTGCAATTATCAAAACATGTATCTTGTAACATGTGTCATTTGTAATCTACTAACAGATTAATACAGTTATTAAATAATCATTACTGTTTGCATACATAAAAGATTTACTGAAGTGTTTATTGATAGAGTGCCATGAAATTGTTTATACCTGATGTGCATGTATTATACCTGAACTTACCAAAGACTTGAGGATTCACTGTATATGTATCATGTGCACACCTCTTATGAATGCTAACTTATTCAGATCTTCAAATGGTAAGTATATAGTCAATTATTCTTAAGTTGAGAATAAAAACATTTAAAGTGGTCTTAACATTTTTCTTTTAAATACCATGCAATTGTTGCAGTCCTGAAATGTATTGAACACGAATAATTATAGTAATGTTCATGCCATCAACTTCAAATGAAAGTCTCATCTAAAATATCTGAAAATGAATTGCAATAAAAATACATGTGTACGCTGAAGATCTTCATGTTCATCCATATCATTGTCCTCACCACTTGGAGCGAAGATTAACTTTTTTCTGTTCTTTCTGTACATCAAATAAAATCAGTACTGTGTAACTTCAAACTTTAGAAATCAATATTCCGTTGATACTATTTTATTCATTGAATGCTTTCACCATATATAACTTTCAACAGTGTATGTCTCAACACTATGGATACAAACCATGGTTTTATAATTCATACAGACTTGTTACAAATATTATTTCCTGAAAAGTTTTATATATCTTTGTTATATTATATTTTGATTTTCCTGTTCTACACCATAAATCAAACCAGATTGTCTTTCAGATGAATGAAATGCACAACCGAGTGTCTTGATGTATTTGCAAAAAAGATATTATGATACAGTCAATTATATAGACCATAGGCAATCGTTCAGTTCCAAGTCTTTTCAATTTTCAAATTTTCACTCACAAACGTTATTTATACCAGCTCTTTCATTTGTAGAAATAACTACAAACGCTTATTTAATTGCTGCAAAAAGCATGAACTGCTATTATCTATGTCTTTAAAAATACTTTCTGTTTTCCCTAACCTTGTGAACTTTGTTCTCATCTACATAATATATGTTTACTCGAACTTCATTCTCCATCTGTCGTCTAATTTTCGCAGAAAATTATCAGCTATTACTATCTTTACATCAGTATTTACATCAGTATTCATGCACAGAGTAAATGTATCAGATGCATTTTATAAACTGTTATTATTGTTATTATAAAGTACTACACTGTTATTATTGTTATTCTAAAGTACTACACTCCCTATTTTAATCACCATGTCACTTGGAACTGACAATATTCCATCACCATATCACTTGGAATTGACAATATTCCATCACCATATCACTTGGAACTGACAATATTCCATCACCATGTCACTTGGAACTGACAATATTCCATCACCATATCACTTGGAATTGACAATATTCCATCGACACCTAAAGCATAGTATAGTTTAGCTTTAAAATCTGAATTATATTGCTAACACATCACTGTAATGTTTTCATCTAAGCCAAATACTTGCTGGCCGAGAATGAAATTTTCAATTAACCTTTAACATTATCTTTTACTAGATATTCCTTCATCTGTTAAACCACTGCAGACTTGTAAAAAAATAATAATTTCACGCTAATTTTTCATCACCCGATAGTAATTTGAATTGTTTTCTTCAATATACATTTTTCTCAATATTCCACGGTCCCAGATTCATAATAAAAAAGTTGTTTATATATAAACACTTAACTCATAAGCTAGTATAGGTTATCCAATGCCTTGCAGTACAGTTTCATGTTCTTAAGGTCATTTACCAAAAAAAATATTTATATTTTCCATTAATGTATGTCCAGTGGTGATAAGAAGGAAAATTAAAAATGTTACAGATTATATAAGACTGCTTGGCATTGATATTATTATTTTAGGATTATAAGATTAATCGTCAGGTAATGGTATTTTACATTCAGAAAATATTTTGTATATTTGATGGTATCTGGAAGTAAATGTGAAACTTGTAAATTGATTTAATAATACTGGTAAGACGACTGCCTGTAAGATAGTCCACATTCATATATTGCAATCCATACTGTCAAGTTCAATTTATATTTCCATAATTCAGCATCACACGTTTCTCTCTTAATCCTGAATGAATCGTTATTATCAAATTTCCAAGGGTAATTAGAAATCATGATTAATATATTGTATTTAAAAATGTTATTTTCTTTGTAGAATATCTTTATATCTTGGAATAAATGGATTGAATATTTCTTTATCGACTGGGAACATTAAACTGAGACAGATGCACTACTTGTTAGTATCATTAAATCGTAGTCCATTTATCTGACTAAACTGTTCAGCAATCTGACTTTTTTTTTAAAAAAAGTAATGATTTAAATTAACCAGTTAATGGATGACTTCCATGATTGGGCCCAAAGATTCAAAATTTCATTATAGCATAATAATTTATAATTTCTCCAAGCTTTTAAGGAACACTTTTGCTTTGCTTTTTAACTTTTGCCTAACTTTTTTAGGAATAATTAATTAATGGGGGTAACATTTGCGATAATACAGGCGTCTTCACCCAGTCGCCACTAATCTCTTAAGTCTAAGAGGCAACTTGTTTTCTTAGAACAGTGCACCCTGCCATTTATTTTGAACCTATTGGCTGTTTGCTTCTTTTTTAATTTGAAAATTGGTGTTCGAGTCTATTTTAAAACTGCTGAAAACTGGTGATCTAGAGTTTTCTGAATAAAATTGTAAAATGGTGGTCTTGTATTTTCTTGAAAGACGCTGATAATGGTGGGTTATTAACTAAGTTCTGGCCTTTAAAAAGATAAAAAGACTCGCATCTAATCGAGTTATGTCATTAGTATTGTCGTATCCCTTAGACAACTACTGTTTAATGAATATTGTTTTGGAAACCAAAGTGATTGACTTATGTAGCGTTAGCGGTTGATTTGCTACTGATGATTTAAGCTAACATAAAGTAAGCGTAGTCAGGATCTTATAATTAAAAAAAGTTTAGCTTTTAACTTGGAAATATACTAAGCAAGTCAGATGTGAGAACATCTAAATACTTTGAAGGGATGTCACTCATAATCCTAATCATCTGACATCTTGGCGATTATGAACGGTTAGTTAATACACCAAGTTTGACCAATATCAAAGCAAGCTAAGATAGTCATCTGCCATAACTTATGTTGCTTATGACCAATCTCATCCATGATAATGATAATATAAGTGTATATGCCACGTTTGAACACGATATGACAAAATAGCCCCAAGAGTGGTAACAAGCAAGTGTTGACAGACATATCAGGAATAAAATATACAGGGCCATGCCGTAAGTTCAGACTTGATCCAGTGCATCGTCACACAAAATTATAAGATCGAAAATAGAGAATGAAACACTGAATAACACTGGTCACATCTGACTGCAGATTGTCATTATTTCTATAAATTTTAAAGGGTTTGATGCCATATGCATTGCATAGGATTCTCTATGTCAATCGGCTTAATTTCGTGTTGCCTTACATGAGACGTTGTTCTGTAAAGATTTATATATTTACGTGAGTTATAAAGTCTGTTTTAATGCGCTCTCTAAACTAAATAATGGCAATTGGGGAGAATAATATTGATGAAAGCAGACAAACTAACAACAGTGACACTAATAACAGCAACAGTCGTGGATGTATTAGTAGTCTTCGTAGTAGTAGTTGTAGTGGTTTTTGATGGTTTTGTAGCAAGTTGCAACTGAAATTATCAGCACATAGAGTCTCAAGATAGTTTATATTTGCTAAAGAAAGTAATATCTGGGCTATGTGCAATTTTTACAATTTTACATTTTCTTTTGTTCTGACAAAGGTAAATGTCCTACTATCATTACTGTTTACATAGGTGCTGTAATCTAAATTGGACTCACATTGTGGTACCTAGGATCGAAGCCTGAATTGTTAGAGAAACAATATAATTGCTTTACTGAAATCCCATGGTGTGATCACCTTGAATTTGGGAATGAAATTTGTATGGTAACTGACAATGAGCAGTGTTAATTTCGACCCATTTTAGCAACCCATTTCATTTTGTTAACAATTATGTAAAAGATTTAGCTGATTGCAACTTTTACAACCATCAAGGATACTAGGTAAACTGTAAATCTCATGTAACCGTATCAGCGATTCTTAGATTACTCGTTTACACCTTGAAGAGATACTAATTTTGAATTTAAGATTGGTTTGTGCTTTTGGTACGAATGAAAACAAAAGAGGAAGCGTCAATAATATTCAGAAGATATCGAAAATGTAAACTGAATGCGTATGATAACGTGTTTATGAAACATCTAAAGATTGAGAAGTTAAGGTGCCCTCCACCATTTTCAAAAAGTGGCCAAGAAATGTTAGTTTTATAGTAATGGCTGCCATATTCGATGACTGATCTGAATTATTTTAACCAAATGTAATAGCAATCATGCAAAAATACTCCATGTCAAAATTGCAAGATAGTCCAATACTGATTGATGATTTTTGAGAACATTTTCTTTAAAGGTTTTAATAGGCAGGCATATGATATCTAATGCTATTGGCATAATTTGCACAAATTTGGAAGGTTTTTAGGTTAGTGTGCTCTTTCTTAAATTTTATTTATACTTGTAAAGCTGTTTATGAGAAGAGTAAATACAGCAGATTGTAACCACGATGAGGTAAAGTGCACGCTGAGGGAAGACCATCCCAGACTTGGACTTGGCTATACAGTAGGAGCACTAAAGCAATTTGAATGCTAGAGATCTCGTTATTTCCAAGAAGATTTTGTAGTTAGTTCGAGGGTCATTCATCTGAGACTGAGGCAAAAACATCATCTAATCCCTTTCTAGAATCAACAGTCAAACTGAGAGTTTATGTCTCTGCCTACCACGATGACGTCAAAAAGGTCACAGTAATAAAATCTGACCATAACATTTAAGACAGAGCTGTCACGTTACTGGACAGACACAATTACCAATTATATTTGCCATAACTCAAAAGACATTACAGGGAAAGTGCAGAAATGTTCCCAACAAAATTATTATTGACTTTTGCCTTGAAGATAAAACCTAAGCTATGGTACATGAATTGCCATGAAACTAAGAAGTGAAAGTGTACCAAGGTTCATTCCTGTACCTGAACCAGCTTTAATAATATAAAGCATAAAGAATGAAGATTAAGACATAGGTATGCGACTTTGACCTTAATAATAAGGATACAAAAATTCAGTGCAGCATAGTTTTTAATTGAAATTATGCATTTATGTTAAACAGTTAAGTCTGTAGTTAGAAAGCAGAAGGGTACAAAGGAATGCAACGTGAAATATTGACATGTGACCTTGACATGGAATAGAGTAGCCTCAAGGTCTTTCACAGCACATCTTCTAAACATGATGCACAAAAGCAAACAAAATTTCATCTCTTAATCTTAAAAGAGTACAATTGTACATAGAAGGGAATATATACTGGAAATCTTACAAAATAAACCTTGGCCTTAAGACCAAATTGCAATGGGTTATTTGACATACCTTTAAATGATCACGAATAAATGCACCTTAGTCACAAAGAGCTATAAAGTCACAGAGTCAAAGGTAAAGTGATTGAAAATTTGCATGTAAAGCCATTGCCTCCAGCTATAAATATAGAGCCTTATTGTGGTAATGGGTACAACAAAGAGTTATAATGCTTGAGCATACCAAATTCCATTTTCAAACAACGAAAGGATAAAGGAGAAGTGGAAAGTGTGATGGAAAACTTGAAATATTGATTCATAACCTTGACCTTGTATACAGGGCCCTAATGTGTTCTGTAATCCACTTTCTGTGGAAAATGAACAGGTATACAAAGTTACATTCCTTGGTTTCAAATGGCATTGAAGTTAAAGAATCGTGTGATGGAAAAGTAAAATATCAAATTGTGGCCTTGACCTTGGAAATAGCGTTCCGATTTCATGCACAACAAAGTCTCCTAATGACGATACATGCGTATATCAAATTTCATCCCTTAATCTCATACATGTATGGCTTTAATGTTCTGGAGCAACAGAAAATAACTGCGATGAAAAAATATAAACATTGATCTGCAACATTGATTTTCAAGACAAGAGCCCCAGTATGGTAAAAAAAAAAACCCACCATCTAGAGATAATGTATGCCAATTGTCATCTCTTAATCTCTAATGTATTATACTATAATATCATTCGAACTGAGTGCACCAGTTGCAAAATTATTTTTTTGTGATAGAATTCCATTTCAAACATGTTGTGATGATGTCACATGCCCAGTAATGCGGCTGCGCATGCTACACTGGCTGTTAAGGGTTATGTTAAATTCACGGCGACCAGGCACGGTGATCAGTTGAACCAATGGTTCTACGAGAACCTTTCCCTCTGTTCATATACAAGGATAATAAAATATGTCGTGGCCCTGGAGTAACTAGACTAATCAAGCAGATGGGAGGAAACGTCTCCATATTCATCCAGGCAGCTTATCAAAGATCTTTAAAGTTGAGGATTAGAACAGAAATTGTGATAAAAATGCAAAAGCCTGAGCTGTGGGATTGGACTCGAAGATATAGAGAAAAAAATGAAAGTGTGACAGATCGGCAGACAGAAACACAGGCAGGAAACAACATATGTCGATTTTTTACAGTTCAACAGATGGATGGAATTACTGATGCTAAGTGCCCCATTTTGTGTGGTATATACAACAAAGAAAAAATAAGTAGTTACGTTATAAATGCAAATATAAACATTTTCTTTTTTTTAAATTCAAAGTTACCTCATTCAATCTCGTTTGTGCTGAATATTTGCTGTGGTTCTTATATAAAAGCACTTCAGCTTTTTTGCTCTCATAAACTCAGGTACAAGCAAGAGTCCCGAGTTGGCTTGTTGTCAGATGCAAAATCACCTCTTTAGTATGCACATATGTCAGTTATTATCGAACTCGTCTGATCTCTTTATGATATGAGTCTACAAACCAAATCGATTCAAAATCTGATCGGACATATTGCTTCTAAAGTGTTCAGAAGCTCAATTAATCCGATGTAGGATCACTCCATATGCGTGGTTACACATGATCAAACTCATCCAGATCTCGATGATAAAATCTTGCATAGCAAATTTAGTCAAAGTCTTGTGAGAAGTATGACCTCATAGGTGTTCACAAATTTGATCATAAAGAGGCTAAACTGTTGCCTCCAAAGTAGTAATAAGCACATGTTGATTGACGGATGTCTTTACAATAGAAAATGGAAACATAGCCTCACCATATGAATACCGGTCAATTCATTCAGTCGTACTAAACAAAGGTTAATGTTAAGCAAGAACAAAAACTGGTATGATGGAGTGATATATAATCCAGGTGATGCTTTCCTTTTAAAGATGGATGTTTGATTTGCTTTGAGTTGGTGATTTACAAAGAGGCTACTGGAGTAAAGTGCTCTGCCCTTGGGCACAACACTGTAACCAACCTGGACCCATCCAGTGGTACGATTCAAAACCAGCACCCTTTCATGCTTTCATGACATGCTAACCACCAAACCACCATGGCATTATGTTTTGAGCCATAAATAAGTTAAAAGAGGAATTCTGAAAGTAGGAAGAACTGTATGGGATGTATGAATGTGCATAGTGTACGACTGTGTCCCCACTTACAATAAATCCCCATGGATCAGCGACTTTGTCACCACTTACAATAAATCCCCATGGGCCAGGTAACCTGTAGATAAAGAAGTGGAAGTGAAAGAAGTAGATCATCAATGTGGTGATGGAAGCGGACATGGTTGCAAACTCAACCCAAACTGCAGCAGATTACAACTGGTCTCGACATACAAAAGTTCTGCCAAATGGTGGCAAAACTAAAGGCGACAATATCTAAAATCTGCAGTGAAAAATGTACATAAACTAAAACCAAAAGATCTGGTCTTCTTTAGTTGTGGTGTCTATTTTATCTATTTGATAGAGAAATTTCTTATCTCGTAAGACTGAGGTTGTTGTAAAGAAATTCCTAAACCGAGACTACATCAAAAGTAAGTTAGCATGAAAACGAAGTTAAAAATCCTATGCATGCTTATTTGTATCCAAAAATCAGACAGTTCTAATACACATAATTTTTAATACTGGTTATACATCTAGTGTAAGAGTCAAAGTGTGCAGGAATAAATGACACATATTACAGATTGCTTGCTTTTGTGACACATTCAATCCTGTTTACAAAGACTGCCCATGGGACTAGCAAAATCCTTTCTTTTGTTGGGTGTATCTACAGTGAAATGTCAGTATACTCAAACTAAACTTTTGCGTTATGAGGAAAGCATTGATTAGATAAAGGAATATCATGTGAGTTGATATGCAAACATTCCTTATCTCACTTGTACTTGTCGTACTCCAGTCATGTTGACAGCATAACATAAAAGTATCAATACTTCAAATTAAAAAGGGGGGCAATATTTATTATTATAGGGGTCCAAGTAATTCAGTTGCTGGGTGATAGGAGAACTAGTCGCATTCTAGCAGCAGAAATGGAAGTCGCCTTTTATGCCAGTGTAACAGGTGTAGTTCCATATCTTCATCTATATGCCTATTAATTTTTGCTATATCTGCGGATAAAGTTTATTTTTGAGAAGAGATACAACTGATATCCCTTTTCATTAGAGTGATATCCATTTTCATTAGAGTGATATCCCTTTTCATTAGAGCCAGAGTCAATCAATATCTAAAACTTTTCTTCGAAGTTTCGGTTTTAGGTTCACGAAGCAAATACGGCACCTTTTGATTCCATTTTCATCACACGCCTCTCTCAAAAGCTGATTCTCTTTTGATATCTGCGAGTTGAACAACTGCTCCAAATATTGTTTATGAAGAATGATCAGTCGTTCCAACCCAACCTTACACATCTTGGTCTAGCAAAGAATGCGTCCCCTGTTTCAAAATCATGTAAGCTGTCAGTTAGCTCTGAAATTAGTGTTTTTATGGTCCACAAAACAAAACTAAGGTAAGTGACTGCTTTTAGTCAGTGATGATTTTATTTATTGGATGGATTAGAATTTGCAGGATACAGTAATTTTGTGTGTAACTTAAATTTTGGAGAGAAGAACATAAACATATTTTTATGATTTTTTTAATTGTACACAACAATCATGATAACATAATATACTACTATTAATACTACGACTAATAATAGCAATAAGGATAATCAGGAACTTATTGTTCAAAGACCATTTATGAAAGGTGAACCCGTTTACAGAGCTAACGTGTACAAAGGTCAGTTTTGCCATTTCTTATGGTGACAGCCATTGTCAGGTATATATATATATATATATATATATATATATATATATATATATATATATATATATATATATATATATATATCGATAGATAGATAGATATAGATATATAAATTGTAACCTACATTATCCCGTTAAAAGCGTATGCGTTATATGCATTATATGCAACATGGCCTTCAGCCCATGACTCTATATAACACTAGTTAAATAAGCTTGATATATAGCATGACAGTGTTTGTTCGTCCAAAGTTCCAATGACTATAAAGGGAAATAACCAGAGATTAGAATTATAGCTCCTTAAAATGATACTAACCATTTCAGCTATTTTCCTGATTCCATTCAAAGACCTAGTAAAATACCACCTGTTGAACATGAGCTTGACTTTTCCTTTAAAGGTTTCAAAAATTGAGGTATGCAAGGTAGTTGCCAAGAGTAATCTCTAATCTTTCCAGATTAAAGGGCTACACAATTACCTTCATCTTGTTGTTCAACGACATCAAATTATTCCGATAGAAATCTTTTAGCTACGTTGCATATATTCCTCCAAATCCACCAAATTTGCAGCTTTCGGTAAAAATACAAGTAAAAAATTCATTTCAAAGTTCTATCTGAAACAATTATATAAATCACGGTTGAGTCAACTAACGTGTGCAATATCCTATTCTAGTTCTATTGATAAATATGTGAATCGCGTTCAACAGTTCCAGAAACTAAATTATTTAAGATGCAATTTATAACATTATAATTATTAAGACCCTATGTATCAAAAATAAAAATGCAAGGAGTCTGTAGGGTAATGCTAGTGTTTCTCTATTTTCTTATCTTCTTGTATCAGAACCTTTATAGGGGCAGAAACTATTTGCGGTGCATACATATCTGAAGTACGAGATGGCGTTGCTTCGCGAACAAGGAAATTATACTTAAGAAATCAATTAAGACGTATCCACATACTACCTTCTTCAAACTAGACAGGTAAAGAACAGTTTTGGACAAGGAAGATGAACTAATTCCACATGACTCAGCTAAGTTTTAAATTGTTAAGACTCTTAGGTCTTATCCTAGATAGTGTGTGTGTGTGTGTGTGTGTGTGTGTGTGTGTGTGTGTTGCCCTGAAATGAAAGAAATTATTTTAAAAATAGCATCTTTCCAGGAACAATGGGGCAAACGCCAATATTTCAGGTGAGTAAGAAAACTCAGAATTCTCTATAAAGTCCTTTTAATTAATCATGTCAGCCAATAATATTAATGTTCAAAAGCACACTTGTTTTAAGTTTATAAGTGATTATCTTATTTTTTCAAAGGAAATTGAAACAGTTTTATATTGACTTGTTAGATTTATTTATCATGGTTACTAGGGATTATTTGTAGTTATTTTCTAACAAATGTTAAACCTTATTTTGTGAAATTTTACGCCTGAAAAATAATACAAATACGTTATTTTAAATTTAGTGAATAGTTTATGGATAAACGATATCAATAAGAAATGCGAGTAAAACATGAAATATATGCATGTCTTCTTTGATATTTTCTTAAGACAGTTTTTATAGCAACTAGCATGTGAACACAAAACTCTTGTCAGAAATTAAATCGAACTACCTCACCACATCCTTGAAATATACTTCATAAAATAAATGGAGGGGGGAAGAGAACGGCCTTTATTCAACATAGTCCTTTGAAAAAGAGGGTGAGAATAGATACGTTTTAATTGCATCGGGAAAAGTCATCGCTTACAATAAGACCTTTTAACTGGCAAGCGATCTTTTTGGTCTGTTGGGCAATTGCACATATTTCCAGATTTGTGTATGGTGTAAGTTAAGCTCGTGGATGAATACGAGTATGTGTTGTGTATATGTTGCATAGGTACAGAAAAGACCTATTTATAGGGATATCATTTATCTAAAAAAAAAAAAAAAAAAAACTATAGTCTGCTTTAAATTTTATGGTAATCAAATTTTCAAGCTTATCAACTAGATCAAGATAACGGGAGAAGGTAAAAGCTTTGCTTCATATCTACTGGGATGGTCTAATTATTCCTCCTACCCCTTCTTCATCCCAGTCCCTGAATGGTTTAGATATACCAAGAGATAGATCTAATTCGGTGTTGATGCAGTAGTTCAACACCCTGTGCTGTCGACGTGGTGTTTTTATATCCCTCAGCAGCCAGTGAAGACATTTATTTCCCATGTGTCACAGACTCCTTTAGCTCTCAGAGAGCTGTGACATGAACAAAATGTTGTTTGAAACCGGTACAGCCAGTTCAGATATCATCCCTTAGCGTAGCCAGAATCTGATTGTCATTGGCAGTACAGTAACTGTATAGTTTGGGATGATACTACCTAAGGCAACGGAAGTAATTTTTTTATTGTTTCTTAAAGAAAAATTAATGAAATAATTTCTTTAAATAATAATAATAATAATAATAATAATAATAATAATAATAGTAATAATAATAATAATAATAATAATAATAATAAGTATACCGCCGTGATGTTGTACAAAAGTTTGGTTGTTTCATTGTCAGCAGGCGTTTCAGGTTGATAGTAGATTATGGT
The DNA here is from genome assembly GCA_016617855.1 of Megalonaias nervosa. Lineage (NCBI taxonomy): Eukaryota > Metazoa > Mollusca > Bivalvia > Unionida > Unionidae > Megalonaias > Megalonaias nervosa. The sequence goes on along the minus strand of JAECUM010023897.1, from coordinate 36,785 downwards.
TTTTGATGTAACTGACATGCAATATTCTAGAATGACATATGGAGTCACTGTTTCTACTCTAACTAAAAAAAAAGTTCATGTAAGATGGAACAGAAACCAATGTAACCAACCAGATATATCAAGAAACTAAAATAAAGGTCGGATGGTATACACAAGAAGAAGCAACACCCCAGGAAGTTCTCAGAACCATGAGATTTTGTTTGGCCAAGCAAGAAAATTGGAACAGCAATTATTCTAATGAAGATAATAATTTTTGAGTTTCTGAATTTACCCTTAATATTACCATTTGTTTTTTTAAAATAGTCTGTTTTTCATGACAGTCTTAAATCAGGGAATATTTTTCAATCCCGTTACATGGCAAACGACTATGATCAAACTAATTAATAATGTCAATCCTTTTTCATGTATACTGGTAAAACCTTACTTGCACAATTCATTGAAGCTGAACAGTAAGACGATCTCTTTTAAAAAAGCAAAAATTCGTCGATTACGGTAAAGGAGTACTTGATCAGTACCAACCAACAATGAATATATTTAATGTCCCTGTAATGTCCTTAAAATATCCTTATTAGAATTCGAAGAAGCAATTAAGTCTATTTTTGACCTAACAGGTAAAGACAAACAGGCTGTCTTCAACAATGGAATATATTATTTAAAGATAGATAATGGCTCCTCCTTAGTAATCATGAATACAAATATTATGAGGGCCATATTTTCAGGATTATGAATGACAGAATCTAAAATGGTTCAAAATATTTCATACTAAATTCAAGATAAAGGGTAGTTTGATGATAAGTTAGTAAAACCTTATTAATTACAACGTCCATATGTTGACATTAAACCGCCTTCCACAAGATACATGATAACCGCATTCAAAGAAACATTTTTGGGTGACCTATTATTGGTGGTAACAACTCAAATATACTGAAAAATCAGTAGTCCAGTTGTTGAATCATTTGTTAAATATATCCGTTTATAATTAAAGATGAAACTCTAGCTACTTGTAACATGTCGAATGAGTTCCTCTTAATCACAAGGGATGTCACCTCCCTATACTCAAACATCCCAATCACAAATGATTAACTTCAGTGGCTAGATCATTAGTTATGCACAAATTTCGTCATCACTTCTTGAATCAGAGTAATTTAATTCTTTTAAAATTGGTATTACAGTGTAATAATTTCGATTTCGATTATACCATTAGATACAGTCAGCGGCACTGCTAACGAAAGGTGGGAGCGAAATGTGCCCCCTTCCTACATCATTATCTTTATGGGTGATTTAGAGCGGAAAATGCGAATTTTGTATATTTTATATATTTTGTTTCTTCTACAGTTTACTCATAACAAACTACACAGATATAGATATGCTGTGAATTATGCGACAGCCGATCTGGGTCTGTACAGTTTGCAGTTTGACTCGTCTTATAAGCGAGTATACGGTACATATAGTCAATTGCTACGTATTAAAGGTATCAGCAATAAACAATCAAACTCTAAGAAACATGAAACCAGTCTTATCAAATTCTTTGAGAATCGAGACCATCCATCTCAAATGTCATATTAGGTTTAAATTAAAACTACTGCAAAATGTTCTGATTACTAAACCTCACTGCTAAGAATTGTAATTTTGACAGTCTGGTACCAAATACAATCAGTATTTTGTTTATGTCATTGACTAAATTGTTGTATGGTACATACGGGGGCTCATGTGGTCTATTCTATATTTCTGCTCAGATCTCTGTTATTCCATCCATTAATTTCGTATTTTATTTTATTTTTTACTCTATTCAACACCGAGGTCGATCATCTCCTAGATAACGATAACCAAATACTACAAGGATTGGGGAGATCACATATCATACAGCACAATCCTAACATCAGGTTTATTTCTAATCTGAGAGGTGACCGTAGCACCTGTAATGTAGTTTACTTACTCACCTGGCCTTGGTTTCACTCGTAATGTAATTCGCTTATTCACCTAGCTTCCGGTTTCACTCATAATGGTACACAGCACTGATTAAGAATGGATCTCACTTTCGGCACAGTAAAAGATGCAACATACCACTCATTTTTTAAAAATGAATGATTCCAAACTGCAATAGGGAAAATTATACTGAAGGTGACAAATTACTACAAAAGTCTGCTTCCTGTATTTATCTGATAACGCTCAGGTGTTTACCGTTATCTTTCTTGACAGAAAGGAGTACTTCCTTATTGGACTGTCTTTCTCATATTCAAATAGCGAAATGCTTGTTATAATAATAAAATAAAAGAATTGATACTTTTGAAAAGTGCCAAAGAGGACGCGATTGAAGTATTGCATGGATCCTAAATTGAAACCAAACGAAACATTTTAATCTTCCTATAATACGATACAAATTTGAAAGTCTGTGCAAAGAAAGAACTAGCATGAAATTTTGTTGATGTTTTGCTTGCTTCACCTGTATATGATCTAAAACCTTAGAATAGCCAGTTTGGTAAGAAACGTAGCTTGATACGATATCAATTTCCTTTTCATTTGCGGTAGAATAAGTGATAAATATTGACGCATACGCGAAATTGCATGATAATAAATCCAACAGAACGTAGGAAACTGAGCTAAAAGAGACAGAGAATTTATAATACTATGCCAAACAATTATGAACAACAATTCAAAATTGATGAAAATATATAACCAGTGCCCGCTGATGTGGTGACCCTAATTTTAGCTGCCTAAATTATATTGGGCCGACCATATAGTCTTGTTTGAGAATATGCATTTTGCTTTGAAACTTCTGCATTCTACGTTTCGGCCAATCTCACCCGCATCTCCCACTATGCGAGCCCAGGAAGAGGAAAGGGACCATGGTGTCTTCGATAAAAATAGATTGTTATCGTATATACTGTTTTATTTTACATGCTGAGAGACGGGTAAAAATATTTGCTATTAAAAATAACTTTGCCTTGTATCGGTGGCGAAAGTGTTCAGTATTGTCGAGAACATATTCTATTTTCATCATTCTTAACTGGTTCTGCTTTTTGCAGAATAAAAAGTGGCAGACATGACAAATACTTTAAAAGAATTTTATTTCCTTACATCATTGCAGCAACATCACTGTAACTGACAGTATTCAAATTACTTCCTTATAAAATTATCGATGAGTGAGTATACAGTATACTCCAACGCTGTATTATCGCGGGAAACGAGATTTCCCGAGGAATTTTGAACACGTGACATGTAGCGGTTTTTTACCTATATAAAGCTGTTGCCAGGAAATATGCAAATCCGTCAGATCACTGTTTCCTCAAAAATGTCCGTATTTTTGGTAAGTCTACACTTAAAGACCCTAACCTCACTTTTTTGTAACGTGCATACAATTCATTTGATCACCATATTCAAAACTCTTATCGAACGTATTATATCTACGTCGGTCAAGATTACGAAATATACTCAGCATGTCGTTTGCAGTTTGATGTTTATAGGTCATATGAAATCGGGTCACAATTATTTTTCTATATATTCTCTACATTTGTTTCTCAGTACTTAACTTTCTACTTTGTCCAAATAATAATAAATCATATCGTATTCTAAAATACCCTCAAAGGTGAATTCACAGTACAGTTCTTGTCATAGGTTATCGAGCATTTTGTATGAGAGGATGGCCCGTAAACAAAGCACCTTGCGACGGGTCACAGACTTTACTTCCGGTTCAGCATTAAAACCTCATTACTCACTATATACTGTCGCCGAAATACACACAGACAACTACACCATAATGCTCAAATTCTAAAGAATAAACAATTACCTTTAAAATCAATATCAAGAATGCCAAAATCGAACTCTTGTATCACCTTTAAAAAGAGAGGAAATCATGAACTAAAATAAAACCGGGACTACATTCGTTGGCATTGAACCGGCACTAATATATGTGACCCAAGTCCATGTACTGGTGGTGACATGCATGTTCTAACAAGGTTGCGCGCGGAATTTCATTTTTTGGTAGCCAATATCATGTAACTAGGCAGTTTGGTGTGCCGGAGTTCCCTTAAAGATAAGACTAGAGGAAATGTATCCCTTAATGCCAACCCATGTCCAGGGAGAGTTTAAAGTGACAACTAATCAGTCAAGGCAAATGTGCAGTTCCTTGCAGCAGACGATGCAATTTCGTGTGGAAAGAAAGGTCTGAGTGACAGGTCATTAAGCGATTGCTGGTTTTATGGGTTTATGTGCAGGTGGCCAGGTTTAAAACGTGCCAAGCAAAACTATTTAGCAAAATGTACTTCAAGGAAAGTTCCAACCCGCTTTTAAAAAGTTATCAACCATCCTTATAGTCAACAGTTTAAGAGACCGGTCAGACAGAATATTTATCATTGATGAAACTGAAATCAACACTGAGTATTCCCCTACAAGAGTTGTATGTAGCAAGGATACTCAGACACAAGCAAGCGACATCATCAAGATCACAGAATGTAACCACTATTTGGTGTGGCGATTCCACTGGAAACTACATTCCGCCTTTGTATTCCCGAGAAATAACTGGAATGGTAAACATTAAGAAGGTGCTCCCACTGGATCTGTTGGTGAGCTCTCAGATAGTGCTTGGTCCAATTCAACTCAATATTTTAGAGTTACATAAACAAACACTCTGCTAAGAATAGTGGAATAGCTGATGAAAATAACTCAGCCCACTCTCATATTGTATGATGGACAAAAGTCATATACATCTTTAAAACTTTTTGACTGGGCGAAACAAAATATGTCATTATTGTTGTCTTTCCAGTTCATCAAGCCATATTACTCAGCCTTTGGATATTAGTATATCTGAAATCTTGAAATCCACGTACAATAGAGAATGTCAGCTGTACATGCAGAAGAACCATGACGAACAAACAACAAGGAATGGTATTGCAAAACTTATCTGCAATCCATACTTGAACGCAATGTCGCCTGAAAATTTGACTTCTGTTTTTGTAAAATCTGGAATAACAAGACAAAGTAGCACCATCAACTATCCACCACGTGAAAAATGATGCCAGTCAAGAAAAAGATAATATTCCGGAAACCTCTAAACCAACAACTCAAGATTACCCTAAATATGTTATGAAACTCCAAAACACCAGAGAAAGATGAAGATCTGGGTGATTACTTTAAGAAGAGTACCATGGGAAAAGTTGTCCAAAGGTACAGAAAGAAATTTGTTCCACCTTTCCTTGCCAGTAGTTTAGCAAAGAAGAATATTATCATTACGCAACGATCCGCAGCTTCTAAATGTTATAAGAATGCACCAAATTTTAAAAGACAAATCCCCAAGTGTGAATTATAAGAATGTCTGAAAATCATCTTCATCATGTATGAAGTCTGTAACAGCAAAATTAAAGAATGTCAGAAAAACACCCACTTTTTCAAAGAAGTCTTGTACTACAGCCTCTGAAATTTTTGTAGAAATCACCTATGACTTCTTTCGCTCAACCAGGTCAATCTGCACATTATGTAGATGATTGTGATGGGAATAAGTCTGAGGACCGTCAAGACAGTTTACCTTTACCTAATGATACATCTTCAAATTGATGAGTCTGTCACAAGCATCAGTCACCTGCGCTTAAGGATTGTGTTAATTATGTGATTGTCAAATGGGTACACTGTAATAATTGTCAACACTTGACACACCTTTCATTTTGAATGTGAAGCATCAGTCGTGAAGCGACATAACTCATTTCTTTGCCCATTTTACATTTAAAATTTATACAGATTAAAATAATATTCTTTTTTTAAAATTTGTACTGATGTTATTCATTGATTACAACTTAAGTTATATGAATGTGTTCCATTTAATAATTGAACCCTTTCTTTTTTGTGGAAATATTCAGTCAGTGCAAGCGTGGACATTCCTTCTTATTGATAAATTTAAATTTATGTTTATTATAATACGTGCGTGCTACCATATCCAAGTTAGCTAAATACTGCGATAATATATAGTTACCCCCCCCCCCATGGTATGACAATCTGGGTCAGCCACTATATGCGGTTTTATTTACATTTAAGAGCTTCGATTTATAGATATTTTGTATAGCAATAGATAGAGGGGAACTCATAGAAACTTTACAATTTCTAACCATACAGCAATAATAAAACTGTTTTAATATGTACCGATAACAACACTAGGTACCGCGATAATAAAGCGTTCCAAGTTACAAGTGTAATTAGCACCACCTCAACACAAATATTGGCACAGACCGGCCGCTGTCCTACTGGAATTAATGAATATAAGGTTTTTATGATATTTGATAAATAACGTAACTTCCAGTATTTCGGAAACTGTCTTTATACAACGCGTGTTAAAATATTTTCCAGTCTCAAATACATCGCTATCATGGCAAGCAGTTGATGAATCAAGTGCAGCTTGAAGTCGAATAATCACTAATGTATGTTAGTCGGTGTCAGGCCGAGGTTTGCAACTATCAAGCCATGAGCAGGAAATAATATGAATGAATAAACGAAAATAAGGAGTTTCTATGGAGGGGGATTACCGCCATAATTCTATGCATGTATTTTTAATCTTCCTTGATGCATTATTGTAAACGGCTCCATGTATATTGTATTCTTCATTGGTGCAAATTGTACATGGTAGTTTGCAAGTGCTACTTTCCTTCTGCATTTTTGTCTGTGGCTGCTTGCAAGTGCTACTTTCATAATTCTAGTCATGAATTTTCTATTCTTTATTGATGCAAGCTGTAAATAGCTGCTTGCAAGTGCTTAGATCTACTTTCCTTCTGCGTCAATGTATCTTGCAGTTTGCCAACTACTGAACTGATTTTATTGTTTGTCGTATGGCAAATGCTATGTCAGTTTTTGCAAGTTTTGTATATTCTGTTTATAAACTTGCTATATTACAATTACATCATTCCAACTGCTGTTTTCATACAGATTTGGCCTTACAACCATGTAAATTCTAAGTTTTATCAGTACCGTCTTTGTTGTCCAACTCGTGTCGCCATCTGTTGTCATAATGGCATACTAGAGATTAGCATGGCATTATGACAACAGACGGCACTCTAAATTTCTAAAGTTTTTCCTTTACCAGAAATAATTAATGCTCCCTACAGAGCTTTACGGCATTCATTTTGTGTCGATAAACATTTAACTCTTTCAATCCCTCTTTCGTTAGCAACGAAGTTTTAATCGTTCTCTAAAACCATGTGCTTTAAGTGATTTATAGCACATTACGAAAAGAAAAACGCACACACTGTAGCAGGGTGGTCCATCTTCTTCAACCCTAGTTTTGACGCACTTAATTATTTACTTTCACCGTTTAAGAAATCTACTTCTTAGTAATATCTCTCATTACTTTGGAAACATTAGTTATTTTAGCAAACTCATGATCAGAAATGACAATGATATATTCCCTCGTATTCTTCTTAACGAACTTTCATCAGACGATCCCTGTTGTAAGGATCGTATTGTACGTCACCCATTTTGACGCACCTCACAGACGTCTATCTCTTCCTGTGGTCCTATCGTACATAAGCTACGGCAAAAATGACATATTTCAGAGCAACATCAATAGCACATAAAAAAGTTTATAGGAAAAATGACATTTTAAAAAAAATAAGCATTCCTAAAGGTTTTCTTATTCTTATCACAATCTTCATTTTGGAACATATATTGTCGCAAAAGCCAAAATAATCAAATTGTGAAAAATCATGTTCGTATCATGACAAAAATGTTTACTTGCGATTAGAAGTATTAGATTTAGTATTTTAAAAAAAAACAGCTTTAAAACTGGTTTGCATCCTTTAAAACTTTTATCTCTAAAAGTGGAAATAATCAGAGACAAAAGACATAATGTTACAGGAGATTTTACTCTTACTTGTTGTAATATATACCATTATCATACAAATCAAAATTAATAATGTGGTTCAAGAATTTTAAATATGGCACAGTTATGTTCTAATTATTCAGCTGCTCTTTGTCACATTAAAGATTTAAAAAAAAAACTTCAAAGAATTTTTTAAATAAGAATGTAGTGACGCATGATTCAGACTTATTAAGTGTGCTGCTTTTTGCAATATAGAAGTAGTTTAGCGAATTATCTATGATCAGAGAGAGAGAGAGAGAGAGAGAGAGAGAGAGAGAGAGAGAGAGAGAGAATGCCCCAAAACAGTATATTTAATTAAGTTATTTTAATTGTATATATGTATCCTGGGTCGATGAGCATGGTTTGAGGTAGTTTTTGGGTCTTTCCTTCGGCAAGTATCAACAAGAAAAAAAGCTCTACTGATCTTGCTCGATAATTATACAAGGTAGAATTTTACTGATCACTGTCATTTTTCTGGTTTGATTTTATTTAATTGCCTACATGTATACTGGGCAGCTGAGGGTGTTTTGGGACAGTCTTTTGCTGTGTTAGGGTAGTCATGGGGTCTTTCATTTGGTGATAATTACCAACATGGGGAAAAAAACATTCCTGATCTTACTCGATAATCATACAATGCAGGATTTTATTGATCATTGTCTTTTTTAAGGTTTGATACAATATAATTGTGTACATGTATCCTGGGTAGGTGAGAGTGTTTTTGGACAGTCTTGTGCTAGTCCCATTACTTTTAGGGTGATAGGCAGAAAAATTAAACTGTTGGATGTCTAATTCATGCATAAGTTGTTGGAAATAATGAAACATAAAATTGCTGGACAGATTTGGTGAGGCAAACAAGTGTTAAAAAACATTGCCTAAACTTTTAGAACAGTTTTTGCTTTAATATTCTTCAAAGGAATAGCCTATGGAAATCTTCACGACACACACATTATGGTCAACAAGTATTGGTTGCTTGACTTGGTATTAGGTAAGGAACCGACACTCTACCATTTTTCTGCTAAATGGCTTGTCAAATGGTCAAATGCAGGAACTGGTTGCAGATGTGCCTTCGCCTCGTTTCCTTTCAATAAAGAATTTATACATCTCGTGGTATATCATTGATACAGCGTACACACAGTGGTAGTATATATGATGATCCTGAACCAAAAGAGGATTCTAGACCAGAGACCCCACCCCCACCCCAATTTGGAGAGAGAGGATTTGTCGGAGAAAGAATATCCTAGTTTAGAAACCCTTTATGACTGAACATCGCAACTGAAAATGACGGTTGGGCAGACATAGTTGATGAATGATCTAATACAATAACCATATCTTATGATAATCTTTTTCATACCTGCTGACTCTCATTGATAGGATATCCGTTAACATGCTGTCAATAATACGAAACTCGCTTATTAAATCGTCCATATCATATTTTACACCTCGCAAGTAAGATCGTATCTGATCAAGTAATTTTTTGTAAGTGATACTTGCTATTTTACAAGCGTTTCTTTTAGTCTCAAGTTTGGGTTCAATCTTTTTACATGCTGTTGAAAGAGAGACACCGACACCAGATATTATTAACAAAAACGGATTTAATAATGCTCCACTTGAGATTATGCCAGAGCTGGTCAATAGCATTGGTAAATATAATATTACTCGAAGTATTCTACGGTAGTATTTAGAACATTGTTTTACGCACCAAAGGTTTTTAAGATAAAATTTATAATATTGTACTAATGCTTCAACATCTTGTTTTGGAATTTCTTCTGAAATATGATTGAAATCGATGATATGTTTTTTCATTATACAATATTTGTTTACAGTTTTATACAATATTAAAAACTCTAGCACCAACAATCGAATCAAGAAACTCAAGGAACTTATTATTGTTAGGATCAGCTATAAAATCTCTGTACTTGTCATAAACATCTGACGAAGTATCATTATATCGTTTATCTGTTAATACCTCATGTTTCTTTAACCAGCTGTAGGAATCAAACGTGTTTTCTACTTCACGTTCATACAAATCTGTTTTATTCACCAAATTACTGTAATCTTTTTCTGTTTCATCAATATACCCTAATACCAAGTTTATTTGATCTAACGTAAAATTTTTGAGAACAAGATGTTGTCTGATAATTGCATATGCGACCACGAAATTTGCTAGCATTAATTTTTTAAGCTTGTCTAGTTCAATTTCTAGAAGACCGATAGAAGCAGCTACTTTTAACATTAATTTTCATATGGTTTTGTGAGTATTTTCTCAATTTCATCATAATAATTTCGTAATGACAATTGTCTAGAGAGCTGAAATGATGGAAATGGAATATCATCTTCTTCACTTATGTCGTAATAAGAATCAATTTTTACTTCCAACTTTGTTTTTGTTACTTCATCAAAAAACTTTTCTCGCTCATTATCACTAAGATTACTAATTTCATCGTCAAAATGTTTGATTATCTTTATAGATCTGCTAACAAAAATCGGACCAAATTCTAGTTTTTTACGTATCATTGGCAAAATTGCGTTCGAGTACACTTTAATAATTAACTCCGTATCAACCGTCATAGTAACGATTTTAAGTAGGGTTTCTTTGTCGTGGTAGTACATACCGAGATATTTAAAAATGTTTCGTTTTAAAAAACTATTGTATAATTTCTTGTTTCTTTTTATTGCTATTATTCTAGATTCTGCTAGTTTGTGGAGACTATCATGGCTACCTTCTACAGATGTTTTTACATCATCTCTTTCAGCGTAAGCTCGTGCTTTTATTAAGTTCGATTTCATTATCAAATCCAAATTTCCAAAATCAAGCTCGAGCAATATTTGTTTAGCAGGATTTCAACTTGTTTATGTTCTTCTAGACAATCATCAGGATCTTCTTGTCACATTAAAGTTTTCTATTGCTTCTTTCAGTTGCGGTCCTCGCATATGCATAACAAGAATAAAAAAATTTCTTCTTCTGACAATGGAGAGTTTATCATTCAAACTGAAAATTTTTTTCTAGTATTTATTACACGTGCTGATAGTGATTCGTCCCAAACGTTTATTTTAGGGTTAAAAATATAATCATAAAATTCTTTCGCAACGTCTATAAACCATTGTGTTGTCATTATTTTATAGCAATAGATTAAATTTGTTCACAATGATCATATCTGATCATCAAGTGTATATATTTGATATGCTGTCAGTCCTGGAAATGGATATTCAGCAGCGATAACATAAACTCAGAAATATAAGTACTTGTTAACAGTGTTTTCTGTCGGGATTGTAAAATATTGCGTTGTTGCAATATACGTATTTGCTGTACTATATAACGTTGTCCAGCTAATATCATCGTTTGATCCTTCAAACGGCCAATTATAAATTCGACTAACACTAGGGTTTAATCGGCCTTGCAAATGAAATTGCCAAATAGCAACTGCAGTGGGACATTTAATTTTAATCCAAAAGTTTTCAACTTCTCCACTGGTCGTCCACTCGTGTCTATCAGAGAAAGCGTAATAAGGATAGTTTTCAGGATAATATGATGATGCGCTTACCTCAAACCCAACTCGGTTGTCAGTTGCTTGTTTTTAGTTCGTTTTGCACCACCACCAGATACACTATCAACATATGCTTTATTTGTCAGATCATTAGGGTTAACTGGAACATATGCCGTAGTTATTTTATTATTTCTCATGTTTAGATTGCCTGTCATTGCTCCACCGGATTGTCTCAAATACGGGTTTAGCACTCCTTTTAACTGGCCATAACTAATAGCATCCGAGCCGGACGTTGGCGAGGTTGTCGGTAATCCAGTTATTTTTGAATTTGACATAGACAGGTTACCTGTCATTGTGTCACCGGCTTTGTTAAGTTTACTGTCGTCAACTGATTTTAGTTGTGCATAACTCACAGCTTGTGTGTTATCAACATTTGCTGGCGGATATACAGTTTCTAAACCTAACACTCGTCGACCTGACATGTTAATAATACCTGTAACTGTTCCACCGGTTTTATCAAGTTTGTTATTATCCACATACTTCAACTGTAAATAACTTACTGCTTGAGTTTGATTTAAGTTTGTTGGTGGATATCCAGTCTCCAAATTTATAAATTTTTTCCTGACATATCTAAGTTACCGCTTAAAGTTCTGCCAGATTTATCTAGTTGATTATTGTCGACGGATTTTAGTTGTGCATAACTAACAGCTTGTGTATTAACAACATTTATTGGCGGATAATCTGTTTCTAAACCTAGTACTCGTTGATTTGACATAGACAGGTTTTCTGTCATTGTGTCGCCAGTATTTGTTAGGTGACCTGATAAATCAATATTGCCGTTTGTTATTGTACTTACAGCCGACGAATCTCCTAATGTTGTTCCAAATTTTGTATAATGGCTCATTATATAATTTTATATAACATAAAATTATATAACAATGGCAAAATCGTCGATGTTAAATTTTGATACAGAGCGGTTGGTGAAACATAAACATAACAACGAACTTCCAGATTGTCATTATCTTATTGTTGGACGAACTGGATCGGGAAAAAAAATTTGCTTATGAATTTACTGCTGGGCGATAATTTTAATTACGATCGCGTTTATATTTATACAATTAATCCACAACAGGATAAGTACGAGCTACTAAGCAAATATAATAACAAACTTCGTGATGATCTTGATGCTGGTGAAGATTTTTTTATTATCAAACAACCAGAAGAACTTGTTCCAGTTAATCAACTTGATTCAGATAAACATAAGGTAGTAGTTTTTGACGATATTCCGCTAAATAATGTAGAGATGAATAAAATCAGATCGTATTTTTCACTGTCACGTAATAAGAAATGTAATTCTGTTTATTTAGCCCAAGGTTTCTATAATGTTGACAGATTTATCAGACGAAATACTGGTTGTTTTATATTATTCCCTGGACTCAACAACGTTGATGTTAGAAATATCGCGAACGAGCAATGTGGCGACGTAACAAAATATAAATTTATTGAATTATATCATAAAGCGACAAAAGATAAATATAACTTTTTCTTATTTGATAAACTAACACGTGATCCAGCTAAGATGTTTCGATGTTGTATTGAAAATAATCTGCAGTAAGTTTTTGATTTCGATAGTCTTTCATCTCTTAAAATTTAATAAAATTTATATATATATAATAAAATGGAAAGACAAGCAAAGTACAGAAAACATATAGAAAATCTAAAAAAAACTTGTTCAATCTAAAGCTGAACTTAGGCAGATGATTCAACAAGCAAGACGTGGCCAAGTGGTCGCAGCAGAAGCAGCAGCTACAGCTCTTAAACCAGTTACAGAGGCACTACGTGGAAAACAACCTGAAACTAAACCGTTATCAGAGTAAGAACTTAAAAAATTGCAAGAAAAAGGTTTAATCGGATTAGTTAAAGAACAACAAGAAGCAATTGCTGCAAAAATTATTGGTAGATCTGACGAAGAAAGAAAAAGATTAGCTGAAGAACTTTCAGCACATATTCTTAATCCTGTTGCTAGACATGCTGGGTGATCAATAATCCACTTGAATTTGAACGAAAATTAGCATGTTTAACAGTTGGGCCGATTGGAAGAGAGTTAGAAGAGATAACGAAAAAAATTGAAGAATCAAAAGAAAAGAGTTGGTATGACGAAGAAGAAGCTAGAATAGAAGCTCTTCGAAAAGAGCAATATAGAAAAGAAAGAGAAAGACATTTTGCTGATATAAAAAATATAAGTAATAAAATAAAAGATGATGAATATGATGCTTTTGTTAGATTACATCGTATTCGTGACAATAATTTTGACGCTGATGAAAAAATTAGAAAATTAACAGAAATAATAGCTGAAAATGAAAACAGTATGCCCTTGAGGCAGTATCAGATAGTGAAAAATACACAGAAAGTATGAGATTATATCGACATGTAATTATTGCTGGTCTTTATAAACAAGTTATTTTAAATATAAAATTGTTTAACAAACAATATAGTGATTCTAACCTTAGTAGTATAGCTACTGAAGCAAAATATGACGAACGAGTTGAAGGATATGAAGAATCGATAGATGAAGGTCAGAGGATAAAAGAAGAAATTGGAAGACATAGAGAAGAACCGAGAAAAAGTACAAAATATGATAAAATAATAGAATCAGAATATAATGATTTTATGAGAATAAATTCTATTTCTGATGCTGAAGATATTGACAAATGGGAAGAAGATAAATATAACGATTTAATCAAAAAATTAGATAAACTTATAAATGAAGGTTTAGTATCTAACAAAACAACTCATAATGCTGTAACACAAGGAGTTATTGAAAACCTTTTCAACGATGCCAGAGATGGTATTATTGCTAGTATTTTTAGGAATTCTGTTAAACATTATAGAACTGGAAAACCCATAGCTAAAAAATTTAATTTTAAAAGTGTGTTTAATCATTATAATGATGACAGATTAAAGAAAATAAACAAAGATGAAGAAAAAACAGGAACAGGTGTAAAAATATTTGCATCAGTAACTGAAATGATTGGCAGATTAATGCTGCTGATATCATCAAAAGAAGCTGGAAATGTTGGTGCTGAAATTGATAATGAAATTATTGATATACTTGATCATCTAAGATCAGAAAATTTATTAACATCTGACGAATACGAAACTTTACACCGCGACTTAATCGCAACGATTTAATTTTGTAAATATTAACCAAAACTTTAATTTTGTAAATGTTAATTTTGTATAATATTTTTATATAAGAAATGTCAACAACATTATTACTAGACTCTAGTACGGCCGCTAAAGATAGCGCAAATTTTTCAGTAAATTATATTCCGCCAATACAACTTGATACTGAAAAACAGTATGAAATTGGACTAGTTTCATGTACATATTGGCATTCTATGGCTAACGTAAAAACTGGAGTAAACGATCAATTTATGTTTACTTTAACTCCAGCTCCAGGACCTAAATGGACAACAATTAAAATTCCACAAGGAACTAATAATGTCACTGATCTAAAAAAGACAATTAAAGAGCTTACAACAAAGGCGGCCGGCGTCGCTGACAATTTTGACCTGACACCGAATTATAACACATTACGAGCTAGAATAACATTAAAAAATGGTATGATAGTCAATTTTGCAAGTATGAGGTCGTTGCTCGGATTTACTCAGACGAATTATGGAACTTCAGTAGGAGAAATTATTACAGATGACGGTGATCTGCCGGTAAATATAACTGACGTAAACACAATATTAATAAATTGCTCTATTGTACCCGGACCGTACTCAGCCCAGGGTAGTAAAGGACAAACGATATATAGTTTTTCGCCAGATGTTCCACCGGGATCGCTCATGCAAATTAGTCCACGGCAAGTTATTTATTATCCGCTAAATGTTGAAAATCAAATAATAGCAACAAATATGCAGTTGACAGATCAATCTGTACGACAGCTGGATTTGAATGATGAGGTTGTTACTTACTATTTACACTTACGTGCGATCACTGCGAGATTGGCTATTGTTTTATACAACCTCAGATATAATGAAACAAAAAAAATTTACAGAAGAAAAATTATTGGTGGATTTTTGGGAAATATATTTACTAAAATTATTGAAAATGTTCCAGGAATCGCGCATAAAGTTGCACCAATTGCACTTGACGCGTCAAAAGCTTTTGCAACTGGAGCTGCATCTGCTGCTGGAACTGCGGTGGGTCAAAAGGTTGCTGATAAAATTAAAGGCACACCGTTTACATCTGAGATAAAACAAATTATATCAGAAATCGCTCCAACAAAAGAAACTCAACGTGCTATGATAACAACAACAAAAAAACTTTTATCACCAAAGGGCGAGCAGATTATACAAAAATTAATATCTAAAGTAACAGCGCCGCAATAAAATTTTATATAATCTAATAAATAAAAATGTCTGTTAAAAATTATCTCGATTTAGCAGAAACTTATGACATTGATGACACTGTAACAGAATTCGAGTATATTGAGTATCTCGACGAAAATTCTAATGAACCAAATAAGGCTGGTGTTAGAGCATGTAATACTCGAGACGAAGATGTATTTCTACTGCCACCCAAAGCAATATTAGAAGTTCGTGGACAGATTATGACAATAGCTAATGTACCTGTTGCAATTGTAGCTGGGACAGAAGTAGCTCTTATAAATAATGTCTGGTGTTTATTCAAAAGTGCCAGATATCAGCTAGCTAATCAAACTGTCGAAGATATTTCGAGTCACCTACAAGTTGCAAGTACAATCTTAAATATTTTTTCGTTTTCTGATGATTACTCCAGATCGACTGCAACTAATGTGATGTGGTTTAAAGATACCGGAAGTGGTGGAACTCGTTTTATGGCATCGTCTGAGTTTTCAGCTGGAGGTCCACCTATTTTAGCACATGGAGCTAATGCCGCTGCAGATGTTGTAATTGTAAGAGATTTTCTTATTGCTAATGCTGCTGCGCTGGGTATAGTCGAACCAGGTGCAGCCGCTGGTGAGGCAGCTACAAGAGTTTCACTTACTGCTGCTTGCAATAATCTTGGTATAACACCACCAGCTGCAGCTGCAGATGGTGTTGCAATGTTAGATTTAGTTAATCACTCATTTCCTATCGTCAGAAAAAGATATACGTTACAATGAAGGTTATACCAGAAGAAAGGCACTTACAGCAGAATCACATCAAATTACAATGATGCTGCCGTTGAGCACAATATTTGGCTTTTGCAGGGACTACAACAAAGTATTTCGTGGAGTTAAACATACACTTATTTTAGATCGATCAGAACAGAACGACTGTTTATTTTGGTCTGGCGGGGCTCATGTACAGTTTATCATAAACAAACTTGCGCTGTGGAACACCGACAGTAACAAAATCACTCAATCTAGATGATATTCTTAAAACACGCACAAACAAAATTTATTTTCAGCAGCATAAAATATATCAAACAGCAGTTCCAAATACCACCGAGTACACATGGCGAGTCACAACAATGTCGACTGAACAAAAGCCACGGCAATTATTTGTTGTATTTCAGCGGCAAGCGCGACGTGGTAACCAACAACAAAATAATGCAATATTTGATAATGCTGATGTTAGACGAATATATGCTAGAATAAATTCAAAGCAATATCCAGAACGAGCAATAGAATGTAATTTTGCAGATGACGCTAATAAAAATATTACTAGACCTTACATATAACTGCTCCACGCAGTGCAAAAATATCAGGACGTTGGAGACGGATCTCAGATATCAGTAGAGGAGTTTCGTACACTTTTTCCGATATTTTATTTTGATGTTAGTAAACAAAATGAAAGAGATGTATTTTCAACCGCTGATATTGAAATTACTTGGACATTAGGAGCAGTTCCAGTAGCACAATTGTACGTGTATGCGTTAGTGATCAGCGATAGATCTGTTACAATCGACTTTATCGAAGGTAAAATGACCATACAAGTTTAGTTTAATCTGTAATCGTTATATAATGACAAAATATATTGTAAAAGAAATATATTTGACTGATGGTCAAGTTAAAAAATTAGCAGCTGCTGTTGCAAAGCAGAGGCAGGTATCATTAAAAATCAATCCTAACACTGAAGGTGCTTTGGGTACTTTAACAAAATTAATGTTAACAAAAAAACAAGTAGGTAAGTATGACCACGGAAAACCTTTTGTTTTAAATTTAAGTGCCACACAAATAAAACACGGCGGCTTCTTCGGTCCAGCACTATCTGTAATGGCCAGAACGTTAATACCTAAAATTTTGCCGGTGTTAGGTACATTAGGATTAGCAGCAGCGTCTGGCGCAGTATCTGGCGCAACGAAAAAAGCAGTTGAAGGTCATGGAATAAAGAAAATTTTTGTCTAAAGATAAATATAATGCCGCGACGAAAAACAGCAAAAAGAAAGACAACGAAAAAAAGACGTCGCGATCTCATCGAAGAACAACCAGAGGCGGATTTATAGGACCATTACTGGCGGGAGTAGCGGGAAGTCTACTGCCAAATCTACTGGGAATAGGACGAGGACTAACATTGCCAGGCACAAGAAGACGAAACCTCTAGAGATGCAATCTCTCGCGTTAAGTAACTTTGATATACTTGATAAGCTAAAACAAGTAAAAAAAATTCACGGAGTTTATTCCAAAAATGAACTTGCGGCGATTACATTGCCATGTGGTGGATCCTGTGTGATAAATATACAAAACTTCAACGACGGGTCCGGCACGCATTGGGTAGCTGTTTGAAATAACAATTATTTTGACTCATTTGAACTTCCACCGAGTGACGCAATAAAAAAAAATATATGTCTCGAAAATATAAAGTAATAAATTATTCGTCCAATCAACTTCAACCTGTTGAAACTTCAGCTTGTGGATACTATTGCGTGATGTTCATAAAACAAATGTCCAAATCCGCCGGATTGGATTCCGATTTTTTAAAATTAATTTACAGTTTGACAAGCAACCTTCTCACGCCAATGATGAGATTGCAATTAATTTTATCTAAACTTACAAATATATAATGTCAACATATTGTCTCAAATGTAAAACTAAAACAGAAAATATCAATGAAACAACAGAAAAAACAAAGAACAACAGGATGATGCTGAAAAATATTTGCGCAATCTGTGGAAAAAGAAAAAGTATGTTTTTAAAGAAATTATCCGGAGCTGGATGCCCTGACGTTATTTTAGTAGATGACTGAAAGTTATTATTGTAAATCTGAAAATATATAATGATATGCAAGTGCGATTGTGACAGAGATTTATGTCTGGAGCAAACTAAAATTGTTACATATTGTCATCAATGTAACAACAGAGAAATAATTGGAACAGGTATAGATATACATAAAGTAATTGGCAAATTGTCGAAACCAAAAGGCGGTTGGACATTGCCAGGCCATAAATATACTCGACCTTATAATTCGTTAGATAAACAACTAGATGAAAACGATAATCCATTACCAGGACAAGAGCCTTACAATCAAGTTGATGCAATAGCAATGTGCAACGACATTTGCTACCGGGACATCGAACAAGAAAAGCACGGCTGTGATAAAGTAATGTTGGACGAACTTCGTGATTTGAAACCGACAAATATGCGAGAGCGTGTTGATAGAAAGTTGGTGCAGGGTTTTATTGGAGCAAAATATAAACTCTGTCTTGGCAAAAAAGAATTGTATGATGATCTTGCAGCTGAATTACACAAACCTAAAAAAAAAAGTTTCCGCGACGTAAAGTTGTCGCAAATGCCGTTGATGATATCTGGGCGATAGATTTAGTTGATGTGTCAAATCTAGCTGAATTTAACATTGGGGACGGTGGCGCTCCAAAAAGATATCTTTTTAATGTTGTAGATGTTTTTAGCAAATATGCATTTAGTGTACTTGTTTCAGATAAGACAGGAACGTCGATAACTGATGCATTAAAGCAAATAATAACAAATACAGAAAGAAAACCAAATAGAATCTGGACAGATCATGGAGCAGAATTTTTCAATAACATATTTTAGCAGTTTTTCCTCCAAAATAATATCAAAAAATATGTCACTGGAAATGAAGCGTTGTCGTCGAGCGATTTAATCGCACGCTAAACGAAAAAATTCATAAATATTTAACAGCTAAAAATACAAATAAATATATTGACAATTTACAGAACATTGTTGACGAATACAGTAACACGAAACACCGAACCACCAAAATGTCGCCAAATGACGCAATTAAAAATCCGATATTAGCAAACGAAAACATGTACCGCAGACATAAATTTAAAGTTGGCGATAAAGTTAGAATTTCTCTGACGAAAAAACATTTGAAAAAGGATTTACTCCAAACTGGAGCGAAGAAGTATTTGTTGTTGATAAAGTATACTGACAATACCTGTAACATACGCGCTGAAGGATTTATTGGGTGAGACTATAACTGGTAGTTTTTATGAACAAGAACTTCAGAAAACTTCCCAAGATATATTTGTTATTGAAAAAGCTAGTAGGAAGCGCGGCGATAAAAGTTTAGTTAAATGGAGAGGATATAGTGATAAATTTAATAGCTGGGTACCAACTCAGTCGATTTCAATCACGAAGTGATCTAATAATGTTATTATAAATTTGTTCGTATTTCATAAGTACAGATTTACATTTGATAGTTTTACATAACGAAATTAAATGTAATTTTCTTGTACTATCAACTGGCATTAAATTAAATATTTTAGCAAAAATAGAATCATATTTTATATTTCTTTGATGGTCAGTTACTTTTACGTTAAGAAAAGGTTTGATAAGCTGCCAAAATATTTGTTGTTCGGTAACAGTAAAATTAAATTTTATTATTTTTTTAGCGATATGATACTTAACATCATATCGTCCAGTTGTCGGTCTACTGTAATTTTTTCTGTCAGCGACAGCAACTACTTCATCATCATCTTCGTTGTTGTACAAAATATCATCTTCGCTATCACCAGCAGCTTTGTCTAAATTGTCGTCACTGATTTTATCACTTGGAATTGTATCACTAGAGATGAAATCTCCTGAATATATATCAGCAAGTCGTTTCATTAAATCCATTTTTATCTAATTTATAATAATAATGGCCAGCGAAACAAAATCTGCCAATGTAAAATATCATCAGAAAGTTAATATATTAAATTACAGAGAATTAGCTGAGGCAGTTAGAAAATGTCTGTCGGGATATAGTGCTTACTCTGTTAATGTTATCATAATGCATGGCGAAAATGATAGAATACTTCTAACAGCCGCAGAAAAAAATAAACTTAATGATAGCGCATTTATAACACTAAAATTTGATAAAGATGATATTCTGATGTTTGCCCACAGCTGCTTAACTAAAACCGAGCTAAGAAATATCATTAATCACTGTATTTAAAACTAAATCTATCAAATGTTGACGTTGACGTTGCTGTTTTGTGTAGGCCATCCGCAGCATATTTACTGCACGAGGATCAATTTTAAGATATTTTGCAGCAGCTGATATTGACTTAAATCTGATTTCTTCTCCAGTCTCAATATTTACTGAAATAATTGGGCTTTGGGGAGTTTTTAAATTGGATCCATCAGAACCGGCTCCTCTTTTGGTGTTTTCTTTTGGTGTTACCAGATCTGGATTTTCTAGACGATTGTCGAATTTAAAGCTGTTGATGTGATCTATAACCAAATCATTTGGAATAGCACCATTGAATGTTTCATACACAAACCTATGGGATTTATAGTGAACAAAATCAGTTTTTATTCCACGTACCATCACATGTAAATGACCTTCTTTATTCAAATTTCCAATAACTTTTTTTGTTTTTATATTTCGAATAATTCCTTTGTCAGAAGCTTCATATAAATCAAATACTGGATGAGGTTGATACTCATTTTGTAAAGATAAATTTTCAATATTGTCATCGTTAATCGAGTTATTGACTCGATATACTCTTTGTCCAGCTGTAATTTCATCGCAGAACAAAGTATAAACAAAATCTTTTCTAAACATTTCAGTCATATCGGTATCATCACCTTTTACTGAAATTATCATTCCAGCTGGTGTTGGTTTTCCTATAGGTTTTTGAGATTTTATACAAATTACTGAACCTAATGCATTTGCAGCATATAAGTTGTACATTGGGTGAACATGATAAGTTTCTTGCTCCTCTGCAGTCAGTCTCATACATCTCAGAATTTCTGACATTATACTATAGGGATTTTATATCTCTAATTGATTTTTACGTAATTTTCAATTAAATATAAAATATACTATATATACTGTTAAAATTGCGTGATATTGCCAAGAAGAGCATTATCAAAACAGACAAAATTGCTACAGCATTTTCCGGATACCACAACAGTTACAAATTTGATAATCAAAATGTTTTAGCAAATTTTAACTCCACAAATTTATTTCATCTTTTACAACCAGTTATAGCCTAAGAACTTGCAGCTCACAAAAGTATCAAACTAATAGTTCAGTATCATATGATTTTATCAAAGTTACAGGCAATCGAAAAAGATATATTTGATATAATTTTTGAAAATACAAGTTTCGACAGCGAAATTTTAGAACCATATCTAACAGCTAAATCACGAAAAATATTAACTGGAACAAATATTGCCACAGTCGCCGATGAAATACACCAAGAAATAAATAAAAAATTGGAGGAATTTACTTCATCAGGATCAGGTTGGAAATTTGAGATGATAAAGGAAGTTTTAATTCACACAGCAAAATATAACGTACTTCGCGGCAGCGGCGCTTACGTTGAGCTCCCTCAAAAAATTAAAAACAAAATATGTTGTATAAATGTCAAAAACAACGACAATCAATGTTTTCGTTGGGCAATTTTGTCGAAGAGACATCCTCAGAGTGATCACAGCGATAGAATTGAAAAGTATTTGAAATACAAAGACGAACTAGATTTTAACGGAATAACTTTTCCAGTGGCAGAAAATCAGATACCAAAGGTTGAAAAACAAAACAATATTTCAGTAAATGTTTTCGGACTAGATGAGCGATAAAATGTTTATCCAAGGTATATTTCAGAGACTGCTACACAAAAGACAATAAATTTATTATTTTATCGAGGACATTATTGTTTGATAAAAATCTTTAACGGCTTAGTTGGCGGACAGTATAATAAAAATAAAAATAAGAAATATTTCTGTTACATATATTTACAGGGTTTTTCTAGCGATGGAAAACTGCAAGAGCATCTCAAATACTGCGCCAATGTTCGAAGAATAACAATGCCAAGCGAAAAAAAAAAGTCTTAAAATTTAAAAATTATGATCATAAGCTAAATATACCTTTCGTTATTTATTCTGATTTTGAGTGCCTACTCGTTCCAGTGGCTGGTTCTGAAAATAATCCTAATAAATCAAATACAAGAAAAATACAGCAACATGTCCCCTACGGAGTAGCTTATAAAGTAGTTTGTTGCGTCGACGATAAGTTTTCATGTCCGGTTAAGTTATATAGATGTAAAGATAGTGAATCTGAAAGTCCAGCAACTTGGCTGCTAAAAAATCTTATAGATGATGTTAATAAAATTTCTAACACATTATTTAAGACAGCTCCAATGAAAATAACATCTAAGCAACAACTTGAATTTAACGAAGCAGTTGATTGTCATATCTGCGAGAAGTTGTTGGGCGATGATAAAGTTTGTGATCATTGCCATTTAACTGGGCAATACAAAGGGGCAGCTCATAATAATTGTAATTTAAAATTTCATGCACCAAAGTTTATACCTGTCGTTTTACATAACTTTCGCGGCTATGATAGTCATATCATTGTAGAAGCTTTTGGTGATGATGAGGTTAAATCTAAACTAAAACTAAATAATAAGATAAAATGTATACCAAATAATTTTGAAAAATATATGTCAGTTATTCTCGGAAAATTACGTTTCATTGACAGCCTGCAATTTATGGCAGCACCATTGGATGAGCTCGTAAAAGGTTGTGGCACTTTTAATAATCTGCGAAGTTGCTTTGGTGAACACAATGTAGATCTGACAAAAAAAAGGTATATTTCCATATGAGTACCTCGACGACTGGAGCAGATTTAATGAAACTTCTCTGCCCGGCAAAGACAAATTTTACTCACAGCTAAAAGGCGAAGGCGTGTCAGATGACGAGTACAAATATGCACAAGATATTTGGAATAAATTTAGTTGTAAAACATTTGGTGATTATCATGATATATATTTAAAAACATATGTTTTATTACTAGCAGATGTTTTTGAAAGTTTTCGTCAAGTTAGTCATAAAAATTATGGACTAGATCCCTGCTGGTATTATTCCGCTCCGGGACTGTCGTGGGACGCTCTACTAAAAAGAAGCAAAATAGAATTAGATCTCTTGACAGATGTTGATATGTTTAATTTTATTGAAAAAGGTATCAGAGGCGGAATTAGTGTTACAACACAAAAATATGCAGTAGCTAATAATAAATATCTAAAACATTATGATAAGAATCTCCCATCCAATCATATTATTTATCTAGATTGCGTTAATTTGTACGAGTATGCAATGTCAGAGCCAATGCCGTGCGGTGGATTTCATTGGATAACTCCAGATCAATTTCTTAAAGAAACTGAAAAAGATTTACCTAGAAAAATTAATAATAATTTTTCCGATATCTCATATTTTGTTGAAGTTTATCTAGATTACTCTATTTCGTTACATGATCTACATAATGACTACCCATTTTGTGCAGAGTCTATGATAATCAATTACAGTTTATTATCACCTGAACAACAAGGAATGACAACAGCAAAAAATTCGATTGTTAATAAGTTAGTTCCAAATTTGTTAAATAAAAGAAATTACGTGATACATTACAAAAATTTAAAACAAGCAGTAGATGCTGGACTAATTCTGAGAAAGATCCATCGTGTGCTAAAATTTAATCAGTCGAGGTGGA
Source organism: Megalonaias nervosa (assembly GCA_016617855.1). Classification (NCBI taxonomy): domain Eukaryota; kingdom Metazoa; phylum Mollusca; class Bivalvia; order Unionida; family Unionidae; genus Megalonaias; species Megalonaias nervosa. Next base: position 12,528 of record JAECUM010023897.1, on the reverse strand, counting down.
TGGCAGATTATATTGACTTAAATACCAAACGTCGTGCTATTGCTAAGACCGACTTTGAGAAAAACTTTTTTAAGTTAATGAATAACTCAGTTGTTGGAAAGACAATGGAAAATATTCGAGAAAGAGTTTCTATCGAAATTGTAAACGACATAAATCGCAGAAACAAATTAGTTAATGATGACGGCTTTGTCAGTATGAAAATATTTAATGAAAATCTTGTTGCAATACAACGACGAAAGACAAATTTAAAGTTAAATAAACCAATATATGTTGGTGCAACTGTACTTGATATATCAAAGTGGTTGATGTACGATTTTCACTATAATTTTACCAAAAAGCAGTGGCCAGATTCAGAGTTGCTATTTACTGATACAGATTCGCTAGTTTATAATATAAAATGTGAAGATATCTATCAAGATATTTATAACCGCCGTGACCTACTTGATTTATCAGATTATCCGACAAGTAGTGGATTTCATGATGATGTGAATAAAAAAGTTCTTGGCAAAATGAAAGATGAATTTATGTTTGTGCCGGTGAGAGAGTTTGTTGGACTTCGAAGTAAAATGTATGCCGTAATTCTCGACGACAATAAACTGACAAAGAAAGCGAAAGGTATTCCTTGTGGATATGTAAAAAATGTATGAAATTTAACGATTTTAAATCAGCGTTAAAGAATAATGTTAGCTTTATAAGAACTAATATTATCAAATCCAATCTTCACAAGCTTGAAACTGATACGATTATCAAGCGTGGACTGAGCAATTTTGATGATAAAAGATATTGCAAAGACGGAATTAGTACTCTAGCACTTGGGCATTATGTTTCTCTAGCAGATGTTCAAATACATCAGTAATCCAGTTCAAGCCATCAGAATTAACTTTAAGCATTTGTTTTTTACTCAAATTAAATCCCATGGTTTTTATACTTGTGAACATGTTTATAGTTTCCTGGAGTGATTATATAATTTTCTTTTTTGCGATTAAATATTCCAGTATCGCCCCTATCAATATCTGACATTTCTTCTTTGCGTTTAACTGTCCGTGTTCCTTTAGAAGGAAGATAATACCGTTCCAGCTAGTCTAAAATCGTATTTGGATTATCGACCATAGATGGTTCGTTAAGGCTTCGGCTAAATGCAGGGCATTTGTCTGTAATGTAGAGCTGTAGTAATTTTAAAAGCCTATAAGACCGTACTGGAATGCAGAGAATTTATTGATTTTCGACTGCGTATTGTAAGATTACAGCACTTTAGAAATCTGTCAAGTGATTTCCAGACGATTAGTGAGTTCGTTTTGTCTGTCTGTCTGTTTCAATGAAAATCATAAACCTTAGAATCTAAGGCGGTACTGAAACAGTGTTCCACTTGGATGCCCTGACTCTTCACGCCTTGGTAAAAACCCACTATTGATTTTTCAGACTGCAGAGTCGTACACAGCCGCTGTATTAATGTTGGAAATTGCAGAATAAATGCTGCATTTGGCAACTTCATATACGAGCGCAGTCTAAGGCTTCGCTTTTCTGTACAAATAGACGGTAATATGTAAGATTTCAGATTTCGCGATTCAATTTTCCAAAATCAGATTCAAAATCAGGTAACTGGTGGGTGTAATTTTGTACTCTCCTCGGGGTGATCATGGGGAGAGTGTACAAAATCTGTTGAACGTAGGTAAATCCCCCGTTTATGTATGTGCCGTCCCTTAGAATAAGTTTATGTGTTGTGTCGTCCTAAATGTTTGCGCCGTCCTATATGTTTGTATCGTCCAAAAATAAACAGCAGGGTGATGTGAGCTCGTGATCTTGTGACCTCACGAAGGGTGCCCCACGCAGGGACAGTCAGAAAGAATCTCGCCGGACAAAAAAAGTCTCATAAGGTGCCTGTGGACCACAAGATAGGTCTTAAACCAATGAAGAGTGCCCGTGGACCACAAGATAGGTCTTTACATTGAAATAGACAGCCCTCTGAGTTTCTAAAGTTTCGTTTCGGATATTTAGAAATTCGCCGGGGGTATGTCTATAAAAGGGACTCTTAGGACCTTATGGCAAAGGCTTTACCGGCAATGAAGGGACCCCGTGGAATGGTAGACCGAACGTCATTGCTGCTGTTTATTTTTTGAAATATTATTATAAAAAAGTGAGTCAACTATGTCTGCCCAACCGTCATTTTCAGTTGCGAATCCATATGATGACCAACCTTTTAATACAGTCGCTTATTATGCCAAATTAAATCTGTTTGTTAGATTAAATCCGACGCTACTGTAATAGGATATTTCATTGTTCAATCAAAAAAGGTTTCTAAACTAGGATATTCTTTCTCCGACAAATCCTCTCTCTCCAAATTGGGGTGGGGGTGGGGTCTCTGGTCTAGAATTCTCTTTTGGTTCAGGATCATCATATATAACTACTACTCACACTCCACTGTAAACTGCAGATTAACAGTAAAAATTAATTTCATAGGGAAAATAAACAGAATTCTCATCTCTGGAATTCTCTCTCTCTCTCTCTCTCTCTCTCTCTCTCTCTCTCTCTCTCGTGAATATACAAGTTAAAGAAAGTATGGCCTTGAGGTACAGTTATCTGGAATTTGCTCAAAACTTATTAGGTCTTTACTGATACAAAAAGCAGAATTTCCACTGCACTCTAAAATAATAAACATGCTCTAAATTGATAACATTGTGAATGAGAATATATAAACAAATTTGACCTTAAACTGTGCTTGTAGGCGGCTACCCTATCCTGCAACCGTGCGGTAGCGGTAAATTACACCCGCAAAATGTCCAAATAAAAATGTTACATTAAAGGTGCAATCTCTGTAACTTGTGATATAGCAAGTTTATAAATAGAATATTAAAACTTGTAATAACTGACATAGCATTTGCCATACGACAAACTACAGAATCAGTTCAGTAGCTGGCAAATTGGAAGATACAGTGACACAAAAGGAAAGTAGATCTAAGCACTTGCAAACAGCCATTTACAGCTTGCATCAATGAAGAATAGAAAATTCATGACTAGAATTATGAAAGTAGCACCTGCAAGCAGCCATATACAATAATGCAGAAGGAAAGTAGCACTTTGCATCAATGAAGAATACAATATACCTGGATAGAATTATGAAAGGAGCACTTGCAAGCAGCCATTTACAATAATGCATCAAGGAAGATTAGAAAATACACACATAGAATTATGGCGGTAATTCCCCTCCATAAGTTTCTAAGGATGCAGATGTACGAGATTGTCACACTGGTCACCTTCTGGTGACGGACAGTTAAAAATCCATACATGCCAACGAAACCTACTCTTATGTGTATTTTAAATATTTGGTAACGTAAAATGTTCGGTTTGATGCCTATCGTGCGCATTTTTTCAAGTCATTGAGGATCACAACCAGCTCGGCCCGAAAAGATTAGGCCAAAATTCTAATTCGGTCCAAACGATTCGGCCAGGACGTTTCGGCCCACATGCGTTTTATCAGTGATATAGTGCGCTACTTTTATAATTATATTAGAATAATTATGATAATATTAATGTATATATGGAATAAATCCTAGAACATGTCAGTCGTGTGGGTGGCTTTAATGATTTTATTTTAATCTCTTGCAAGGGAAATAACTCTTCTCTACTGACAGAACATGGCTTTTATATATATATATATATATATATATATATATATATATATATATATATATATATATATATATATATAGTGTGTACGCTGTATCAATGATATACCACGAGCTGTATAACTTTTTCATTAAAAGGAAACGACGCTTGCTGAGTTTCCTTTTAATGAAAAATTTATACAACGAGTGGTATATCATTGATACAGCGTACATACTGTACATATATTTTATTTATATCACATACAAATACATAGATTTGCCCTTTGAACGGAGTTCAGATTTACTACAAGCAGCTGTGTATTGACCTAGTGAATGAACTCCTCATGTCCCCGAGTGGGTCCGCTACAAAATGTAGTTCTATGCATTTAGTGGCTATTTACAATCACCTCTGCATATTGATAAGTTGATTGTTTTCTTTTCTTGGTTTCTATTTTTCTCCACATTGATTATATCAATATAATATACACTTATGATTTAAACATGAAAGATGGTTTTAATGATAAAAGTACAGTAGAGCACTATTTACACTGGGATAACTACGTCATTCACATGAACGCCATTCACATACCGGCGCATGGAAATTAATGTGGAATAGAAACTAAGCCAACTGACGAACCAACAAGAGGTAATTAAAATATTTTAATATATTTACAGTTGATTTAAGTCATTATTCTGCTTTAGCAATAGTACAACCGACCATAACCCCCCCCCTCTCTCTCTCTCTCTCTCTCATCCTTTGGTCGGTTTGACTTAACTTTTACCATCATTCATAAGTCCAGAGATATCGTGGAATGACACAAAATAAAATCTTCTACGTTCGTCAATTCATAGATTTTAGCCCGTATCTTGCTACTATGGTCAAGAGAGAGAGAGAGAGAGAGAGAGAGAGAGAGAGAGAGAGAGAGAGCTTTGGACATTTTCATATTCAAATAATAATAATCGATTTTTTAGAACATTATGGTATGTTTAAGAAAAAACAAAAAACAAAAAAACATAACATTAAATATATCACAGTATGTGTACCACGTAACCGAGGAATTTACTGGTTTGCAACATTGTATCATTGATAAACACTGTTGATAAATCCCAAGAAAAGTGCACACGTATCGTTACGACGAACCATACTCTTGTCGGTTACTTGGTGTAATTTCTATTTCAAGGTTTTAATCCAGTCCAAATTCCTTTTCTCTCTCATTTCCACATTTCTGCGCAGTTTGTTGGTTTTGCTTGAGAGGGGAGGGGAGAACAGAAAGCAGAAAGGATTGTGATGAAAATGTGTACCATATTAAATTAATTTAGAAAACGGGGATTATTAATACTTTTCATCATTATTTTTCATACGTCACTAGTGACTAATTTGTGGAAATTGATCATTGATCCAGCATCAACTGCAGACGCTCGCGAGAATGTTTATATATGCGTATTATTGCGCCATGGGCGGATCACAATTTGATATGCTAATAGTATTGGTATATCAAATTGCTTTATACCAACACTTTAAATGCATGTTATTTTTTAATGCAAATAGTATTGGTATATCAAATTGCTTTATACCAACACTTTAAATGCATGTTATTTTTTAATGTATGTGGTATATATATATATATATATATATATATATATATATATATATATATATATATATATAATGACGGAGAGAAGGGGGTAAGAGATAGAGCAGGGAGAGAGTTTGGCATCGTGAATTATGTGACCTAACTTACCCCCTCCCAAAACCTCGTGCATTCTATGCAGTAGGAGGTTCAGTCCATGGTTCTTTCCAACAATGCTTGAAATTCAGCATGATTGTATGTATCCAAGAAATCTAAGGACTAGACAAGGAAGTAACTAGAGATTATAATTACAGCTCTACACTAATATACTAACCAGTTCAACTATTTTCAGGATTCCATTGAAAGACTTACAATAAACCATGCCCCATCCAATCCCATCTACTGAGGATTGGAAACTAGTTCTGGTTATACTCTGCTCATCTGCTGCCATCATTTTCTCTAGTTTCAAAAGAGCTGATCTGAAATTTTAAAAAAGAACGGTTGAGTATTCTTTTGATTGTTTTATTATTTACCCAAGAAGAAGAAGTCATTTCCATTGACTTTTAATATATCTCAATGTGTGCAAAATACCTCAATGTGTGCAATCTATCATATGGATAAAATATCTCAATATGTGCAAAATACCTCAATGTGTGCAATCTGTCATATGGATAAAATATCTCAATGTGTGCAAAAATACCTCAGTGTGTGCAATCTATCATATGGATAAAAAAATCTCAATGCGTGCAAAATACCTCAGTGTGTGCAATCTGTCAGATGGATAAAAGCGAAATAAACACTGAAATGTCCAAGTGAACCTGAGATTGCTGATCTTGCTGATTGCTACCTAATAGCCACAGCAGTTGCCCGATAAATCTGGTACATAAGAAGCTTTATGTATCAATTTCTTCAATCCTCTTCTTTGCACATGGTGTAAAATATCTGTTGCAAGGTTTCTCTGTTTTTTATCTTCATCCAGAACTGACAGCATATCATAACGTTGAAAAGCGTTGATGCAAGGATTCTTGCTCTCATAGTTGTCCTATTTCTGTTGAGCAGGTTTTGTTAGTTAAAGTTGAAGCAATATTTTTCTATTTATAGTAACATGGCTATATACGATGAAGGATCAACATTATTCCTTAACCGAATAATTGAATAACTCCCACTTTATGCTTCCATCCAATATTTGTTTGTGTGAGGTGTTTGATTAATTTCTGACATTATTTTTGTCGTCTCTTGCTAGTTGCCATGGAAACGGTTTGTTAAGAAAATGTCAAAGAAGATAGTAATTTTGTCATTGTTATGTATATTTTTCATCGACACCGTCTATCTATAAACTATTCACTTAATATAAAATGGCATTATATATTGTGATTGCTTCTTCTGGTATCAAGTTGCATAAATAAGGTTTTTGTTGGTTTAAAAAATGATCAGCAATAAACTCGAATAACCCATGATGAATAAATCTAACGTGTAGGTGAACAAGAAAATGTTTTAAGTTCTGTTGCACAAATAAGACAGTCACTGATAACATAAAAAACCGTGTCAGTATGAAATATTGTTTAATATTTTTGGCTGATATGATTGATTATGAGGCCTTTCTAAAGACTTCTGATATGTCTTATTCACCGAAAAATATTGCTGTTCGTTCCAATATTCAAGGAAATGAAAAATGTTCTTGCAATATTTTGCTTAAAATTCGTGGCAAACCCCCACCCCATCCCCACACACTGACAAAAATAAGAACTTACCCTTTGAACAATGTAACACTGTGTTGAATCGTGTGGATTTATTTCGTCTTCCTTGTCCAAAACTTGCTGTACCAGTCTCGGTTTAAAACTGGTATCGTGAGAATAAGTTATTATTGATTTTGTAATTCCCACTTCCTTGTTCATGAACCAGCACTGAAGATAAATGTGAACTGCAAATAGTGTCTGCTCTTTTAAAGGTGCCGCACAAGAACATAAGAAAAGAAAGAAACACTAGCTTTACCTTAGTTATTCTTATCAAATTCTGTCTAGTTGGGAACTTGTGCAATTCCCCCATATTGTTGAATAGTGGTCAATCGTTGGACACATATCAGAATTATAATAAACAATTCTGGAGTCCTTTGTCATGTACAATTTTTTTTTATTGCCTATTTCTAAGTCCTCCCCTTTCCTCAATAGCTTAATGACTGCAATATATAGCAGAATACCTCCTCCATGACCGTTTCTGTTCTTCTTCTTTAATTCATAGTTATTTATACAACTCTACGGTCTTAAACTACGTAACAAAAAGAGCGAAAACCAACATGTTTTGTAAAATTCAAAATACAAATTTATTTCCCTAAAATACAAAGTGAAAAATGAAAACTAACTTCCATTATTGTGAATGAAATCCTAAATAGTCCTTAAACATTATATCAAGTCCAAAAGCATCTACTAATTCAAATGAGTTCCAGTTATATTCCGAATGATGTTCATTTATGTACTGATGTACTCATGAATCGCAACGATATAATCCAAAAGTGCTTTTAAATGAATTAACAGTGATTCAAAAAATTATATTTATAATTCCAAGTTGTCTGAGCACTTGGTAGTTCAGATGAATGATGGAATTAAATAAATGAATCCCTTCAAACAAACACAACCAAATCTCTTCCAAGACTGTTACTAATATTTGGAATGTCAATTCTTACGTAAAAAAACATCTTATATAGATAATTAAAAGCAAAACACATGAACGGCGAGTATTTAATTTAGAATGATTCCAAATAGTAAATAAGGTCAGGTGATTTACACAAACCAATCAGGAAATAAGGTCTGATTGCCCTCTCAAGAACTCATGTCCTGAAGTCAGATCACTTGATGTTGACTTGGAAAAGAGTGCAGTTCAACCTTGAATCAACGAATGAATCTACGCATTAAGTTTTTAAGAAAGACCTCTTCTTTAAAGTGCAAGTCTTCGATCCAAAAAATATTAGTATTTGAAATGTCATTAACAAAATAACCCCTATACACTATTATCAAGAAAATAAAACATACACACACACACACACACACACACACACACACATATATATATATATATATATATATATATATATATATATATATATATATATATATATATATATAGTATGTACGCTGTATCAATGATATACCACGAGATGTACAAATTTTTCATTAAAAGGAAAAGAGGCTTGCCGACAGACCGGCGCATGGAAATTAATGTGGAATAGAAATTAAGCCAACTGACGAACCAACAAGAGGTAATTAAAATATTTTAATATATTTACAGTTGATCTAAGTCATTATTCTGCTTTAGCAACAGTACAACCGACCATAACCCTCTCTCTCTCTCTCTCTCTCTCTCTCTCTCATCCTTTGGTCGGTTTGACTTAACTTTTACCATCATTCATAAGTCCAGAGATATTGTGGGATGAAATCCTCTACGTTCGTCAATTCATAGATTTTAGTCCGTATCTTGCTACTATGGTCAAGAGAGAGAGAGAGAGAGAGAGAGAGAGAGGCCTTTGGACATTTTCATATTTAAATAATAATAACCGATTTTTTAGAACATTATGGTATGTTTAAGAAAAAACAAACAAAAAAACAACATTAAATATATCACAGTATGTGTACCACGTAACCGAGGAATTTACTGGTTTGCAACATTGATAAACACTGTAGAAAAATCCCAGGGAAAGTGTACACGTATTGTTAGGACGAACCATATTCTTGTAGGTTACTTGGTGTAATTTCTATTTCAAGGTTTTAATCCAGCCCAAATTCCTTTTCTCTCTCATTTCCACATTTCTGCGCAGTTTGTCCGTTATGCTTGAGAGGGGAGGGGAGAACAGAAAGCAGAAAGGATTGTGATGAAAATATGTACCATATTAAATTAATTTAGAAAACGGGGATTATTAATACTTTTCATCATTATTTTTCATACGTCACTAGTGACTAATTTGTGGAAATTGATCATTGATCTAGAATCAACTGTAGACGCTCGTGAGAATGTTTATATATGCATATTATTGCGCCATGGGCGGATCACAATTTAATATACCAATAGTATTGGTATATCAAATTGCTTTATACCAACACTTTAAATGCATGTTATTTTTTAATGTATGTGGTATACATATAGAATATATGTATAGTATGTAAGCTGTATCAATGATATACTACGAGATGTATAAATTTTTCATTAAAAGGAAACTAAGTTTGCTGAGTTTCCTTTTAATGAAAAATTTATACAACGAGTGGTATATCATTGGTACAGCGTACATACTGTACATATGTTTTATTTATATCACATACAAATACATATATTTGCCCTTTGAACGGAGTTTAGATTTACTACAGTCAGCCGTGTATTGACCTAATGAATGAACTCCTCACATCCCCGAGTGTGTCCGCTACAAAATGTTGTCTGCCGTAGTGGCTATTTACAATCACCTCTGCATATTGATAAGTTGATTGTTTTCTTTTCTTGGTTTCTATTTTTCTCCACATTGATTAAATCAATATAATACACACTTATGATTTAAACATGAAAGATGGTTTTAATAATAAAAGTAGAGCAGTAGCAACACTTGGATAGCTACACCATTCAAATGAACGCAATGCCATTCACCTTCAGGTGCATGGAAATTAATGTGGAATAGAAACTAAGCCAACTGACGAACCAACAAGAGGTAATTAAAATATTTTAATATATTTACAGTTGATCTAAGTCATTATTCTGCTTTAGCAACAGTACAACTGACCCACAAACTCTCTCTCTCTCTCTCTCTCTCTCTCTCTCTCTCTCTCTCTCTCTCGTCGGTTTGACTTTAAAACTCTGTCTCTCTCTGTCTGTCTGTCTGTCTGTCTGTCTATCATCCTTTGGTCGGTTTGACTTAACTTTTACCATCATTCATAAGTCCAGAGATATTGTCGGAAAATCCTCTACGTTCGCCATTTCGTAAATTTTAGCCCGTATCCTGCTACGATGGTCGAGAGAGAGAGAGAGAGAGAGAGAGAGAGAGAGAGAGAGAGAGAGAGAGAGAGAGAGAGAGAGAGACCTTTGGACATTTTCATATTTAAATAACAATAATCAAATTTTTAGAACATTATGGTATGTTTAAGAAAAAAAAACAAAAAAACATAACATTAAATATATCACAGTATGTGTACCACGTAACCGGGGAATTTACTGGTTTGCAACATTGTATCATTGATAAACACTGTTGATAAATCCCAAGGAAAGAGCACACGTAGCGTTACGACGAACCCTATTCTTGTAGGTTACTTGGTGTAATTTCTATTTCAAGGTTTTAATCCAGCCCAAATTCCTTTTCTCTCTCATTTCCACATTTCTGCGCAGTTTGTCCGTTATGTTTGAGAGGGGAGGGAAGAACAGAAAGCAGAAAGGATTGTGATGAAAATGTGTACCATATTAAATTAATTTAGAAAACGGGGATTATTAATACTTTTCATCATTATTTTTCATACGTCACTAGTGACTAATTTGTGGAAATTGATCATTGATCTAGAATCAACTGCAGACGCTCGCGAGAATGTTTATATATGCATATTATTGCGCCATGGACGGATCACAATTTGATATTCCAATAGTATTGGTGTATCAAATTGCTTTATATCAACACTTTAAATGCATGTTATTTTTTAATGTATGTGGTATATATATATATATATATATATATATATATATATATATATATATATATATATATATATATATACTTATTTTACCCGATATTCTACTGATCTTTTAAATAAATGTAAAAACATCTCAGGCAAGAGGATTACCAAATGCTGTGACTCGTGACAGGTACAATACGCAAAACAAGTTTTCAACATTTCATCATTTAATATTAAGCATATTTTCAAGAGTAACAATAACATAATCAATAGATACACAGTATAATGTAAAAGTATAATGTTGATCAACAGAGTGCCAGAGTGACGGCTCAGCTGACTATGTATTTTGATGAAATAAAAATAAAAGTGAGAGAGACAGAGGCAGAGACAGACATACAGACACCATGGATTATTGAAGTAATGGAATTCGTCACCCAGACCATTATTCTTACATTCGATACATTTTATTCCATCGGCCAGTTTCAACAGGCAATTCTTAGGTTTGACGGCAACATTTCCAAGATCGGTAAGTACATTTTTTATCAGATATTTTTCCAATTGAATATCCATCTTATAAACTTTAAAATTATGACCTTTTACAAGATTAAAAACAGATGGCCAAATATTGCTTGTGTTGATCTAATTCCTAATACCTCATTTCAATATAAAGCTATGAGAACATTGTTACAAGATTTTGCAGTTACACTTCTTTTCTTTCTTCATTAAAATCAAAGGAATTATAGCAAATATATATTTTTATATAATAATCATTTATTTTCTAAGCATGAAAACAATAAGAATGAGAAATTACATAAATAAACCAATTGTGATGTTAAGACACGTGTAATATGCATTCGGTGACTAATAATATCATGTGGAACAGGGATTTTGCCAATCTTTCTTATCAAAGACTCAACCATAAGACTGGTCCATATAAAAAATATAGAATAAAAAGATCACCATTTGGGCATCAGTAACATTATTAAACAATTCGAAGAAAAGCTGATGAAAAGTATGGAAATTCGATAGGTGGCAACCTGATTATTCTTGGAGATTTCAAGTTTCACTTTGACTGTCCTGGAAACCCATGCACATCGAAACTCCTAGATTCCATTCACGTTTTCAACCTCAAACAGTCAATTAGCCAACCCACCCATAAACATGGTCACATATTAGACTGGATTCTTTACAGACCTGATGATAATATTCTTCAGTCCTCCCTGGTGTCCCACGAACTTTCATCAGATCACCTCTGCATTATATGCCATCTTGACGTATCAGTCCCTAACCCTCCACCTTTATTCGCTACTAAGAGAAACCTCCGTATGACAAACAGAACCAAACTAATGCATGACATCCAAACAAACCTAACAACTAGCTTACCCACTACAGCAGAACAACTTGATAACTGCCTGCGTTCATTGCTCGACAAACAAGCCCCAGCAACCAAGTGTAGAGTAGCAATTCAGAAGTGTTCTCCGTGGTATAGCAGTGTTAGGGACCAGCTTCGCACTGCTAAAAGAGACCGCCGTAAAGCTGAGAGGCTTTGGCTTTCCACCAGACTCACTATTCATAAGAAAATCTAAGAAGCAGCTAAGAAGAATGTCACAAACATAGTCCATGCAGCATCAGCCCACAACAGTACTAAGATCACGGAAAGTTTCAGCTGCAAAGAGCTATTCGAGATCACTAACAAGCTAATGTCAAGGAACAAATGTACAC
>JAECUM010023896.1:0-26019 GCA_016617855.1 Megalonaias nervosa | reverse complement strand
ATCCAAAATTTAATCCTAAGATTGAAAAATACAAGTCCTATCACTAAACTGTTCTAATAGAATCAGGGTTCGAATCTTGATGAAATTCCAATATGGAGGCGATAACGTCAGATTAAGTTGTTGTACTGGTGGTAACAGATCCTCGATTGAATCACAGTTTATAATGTTTCCGTTAAACTCCAGAATAAATTTCCACTGAATTTCTTTGTCCCAGAACTTTGTAGAAAAAAGTATACTTGTTTAGTCTTCTAGAAAATAAATTATTAAATCCAAAAAACAGATGAAAAACAAAATGGCAACAACAATTAAGGTGTTAAGAGCGACTGACTGAAAAGCTCTAAGAAAGGGTATTAAACCCAACTAAAACATCATCCCATTCTCGCTTGATAGGTCACGTGATCTCTTAACACTTGAACAATGCAATAGAAAAAATGAAATTTGTCACGTAGCAAGAACAGCCCTATCTAAGAACCAAATTCTCATGCTGAAAATATGTAAAAAAAGAAAGACTGTTTACAGTTCAGGTAATTTATGCGGGCCAAAATGACCTTGGCAATAACCAATTGTTATCCCTCGATGTTTACAAACTCTATGAGCTAAAAATAGTGCTGAAGTAACATTAAGATCTAATCGGGTCAAGCCAATTTTTGGAAAAGAGACTTAAATCCAGTGAAAATTATCATTACAATAAAATGTAATGAAACAAAAATAAAATGAAAAAGAATTTTAAAACTAACACACAAGCAATTTAATTACATATACGTAACAAAAGCCATACTTGTCAGCATACATTTTCATTCATGCAGGGATTATTTCACTCTTTCCTTCCTATAGCTTTGTGAAAATGACAACTGTTTGTTGGGAATCATTTTTGTTAACCATGAATCTGAATGGTCTACTCCCAGACTTGGTTGTTGTAGCTAGCAAACAACTGTCACCAAAGATGATCCATTGTTTGATGGTAAGAAATCACATTTATCACTTACTGTACATTTCATGAATGGGGCAAAATACAAAATTGAATTTTATTTCTTACCCTGCCCCCCAGTCACCTGACTGAACTTTTCAGCTTGGGTTGTCACAAATCACTTATCGCTTACATTACATGAATTGGTCAAAATACAAAATCAAATTTTTATTTCCTCATCTGACTCCCCCACACCTGACTCAACTTTTCAGCTTGGGTTGTTATAATTGTGAATGCCAGTGCTTCCAATAAAATATACCAGGGTTACAAATTTACGAAAGAGCAGGTAGACGTTTGTTTCCATGCAGCCTACTTGATGGCTATGACACCAGAAAACCTCTGTAAATTAGCATGTACACAGTCAAATTAAGATGCATTCTAGTCTGACAACAGTTAGAGAAGCCAAATTTAGAAATACAAATTAGTGTTCAGTTGATTACTTTTACGAGGTCTGTGAGATCACAGATTTATGAGTAGGTCCACAAAGATATTTGTTCAACAGTTGTTTTGATAAAGCATTATTAGCATAATACTTTGGTAGGCAAATAAAAAGAAAACAGTTTGCATCAAAAGTGGTTTAGAAGCAGTTATTAGGTTGGAAAACATGCTGCAAATCTGCAGAAATGAGAAATGTGTGCTACTAATGACAACAGCTCCCCAAGCACATAAGGAATTAGAGGTGTCACATGGATAGTAAAAAAATAGACACATAGGAAGATGACAAGAACACCTCCGATTATTTATCCTGTGTGTACTGTATCACAGCTTCACTCCAGCTTAACTGAGATATTGTGCTAGTATTATTTTTGTAAACTGGACAAAGTACGATTTCAGTCTTAACTAGACATGTAATTCTTTGACACTTTGGTGATAAAGCAGTTTGGTTTGGTTTGGTGTTTTATGGCACAGCAATACAAATAGGTTATGTAGTGTTGAGGCAGTGGGAGTAGTGCCTTGCCTAAGAAGACCCCTTGGTAGTTAACCCAAATTGATCCAGTGGTAAGATTTGAACTTGCTCTCTTCTGGTTGTGAGTCTAATCACTGAGCCACCAGGATGAATGTGATCAATTTTTGAACTTATTTGATTTTAAAGAATCAATAATAAAGTGGTGAAAACTTTATTTTATAGAAACATCAATTCATGTGCAGCATATTGTTGATGGTCAAGTCTGTAATCGTTTCAAATTGAAACGGTGTGTGGACAGGGAGATCTGCTCTTTCCATATCTTTTATTCAGTATTCAGAGATTTGTAGCCAATATGGTATAAAATTAAAATGGAATAAACATTGTTATGTTGTGCTGATAATAATTGCTTGCTACAGATGGTTTAGAGTATGGGTGAAATGATACACTTGTGCTGTGTATCAGTTACATGTACTTATTGCAGTACAGAAGCCACAGTATATTACATTATTGATACAAATATCAGCTTGGTCTTGTTATCCTTAGAAGGATTGTCAAGGTAGGATGATGCCGTTGGTCATATTTCCTGTATGCATGTTGCAGACAGACTGATACTTATAATTTATTTTTCAATATACTGGTCCACTGGTATGGAACAACAGTCTCAGTGACATAAGGCAGGCTCCTATTGTTTCTTCTTTTCATAAGTGATGTCTCAGATGGATGAAATCAGTTGAACATTTTTAGTAATACAAATATCACCTGCTTTTCTCCACTTTTGCATTATTTTCACAGTTGAATTTTTCAATGCAAGATGATATTTTATATTTTATATATGTTTATTTGTTCACAGATGCCTGTGCATATATTAGAGGCTTGATATTTTGATTTAGTGTCAAGCCTGATATTTCACATCGTGTTGTACAAATTTTGTATTGTTCAGTTAGTATACTATTGATGTTGTGATTTCATTGGAAGTAATAGTGAAACTTCTTATCATCCCTGAGGATATCTCTAAGTGCCAGTTCAGGAATTCTCTGAAGCTCGCTTGCCCACAATGGTCATTATCTGTGAAACCAAACTCTTTATTTTGCAAAGTATTCATTTCGCTTGGTTGCTTTGCCATCTTTGATCACAATTATAAACGAGTCAATTAAATTAAGATAGTTTATGTTACATATACAATAACGTTTATAACAGTGTTCGATTGATCAACTGAAGTGAGTTCACGTGACATACGACCAGGGCCACTAGATTTCAAGTAGGATGGATTTGCGTGCCTTTTAACTTTTTTTTTATTCCACTTTCTTTATTTGATTCAAGACATAATTAATGTGATAATACAAAGGAGACCAGCTTTTAATTCAATGCAGCAATACAACAAATACTTCCGCAAGTCAGTTATCAAAACACGGTCGGGACTTAATTGGGTTCTCAGAGAAACGGTTGCGGACATAGCTGACACATTTTACGCTTAAATACACATTGCATTTATGATAATTACACTTAAGAGGAACTAAAAGATAGAATTAAAACACAAATTTCACTTAATAAAAATTATTTAATTGGCATTTAAATATTAATGTACTGCCTACACTAGGCGTAAGTGACATTTTCATTGATCACAATTTCCTTGAATATCTTTAATTACTGTGTACTAAGAATGTCGTTTGGAAAGAAAATGTAACCAATTATATGACGTCTTATTAAAAGTTGATAATTTCAAAATGTTGATTAAAATTTCCAGGTCCTATCTACCGTTTTCGACCATAAAATGAACGATATATCAGTGTTTCAGTTAGCAATTTTGATTGCGATTTTCTTCAAGTTCGGTAAATATGGATCAATTTTTTGGGGCATTTTCTGGTTTAAAAAAATGGGATCCACGCCTGACCCCGTGTTATAAGTGGGTTCGCGAGTTATCAGGATGTGAATTGTCGAGGGAGTGGTGTATTTAGCAAAAAATTTAAAAGATTTTGTAAAATAAGTTTCACTCAAGGATGCTGTATCTTCACTTTAATCTATCATGTACATTAAGTCATAACTAGGCCTTTAAAAAGTCACTGATCTATGTTTTGTACATATTGCCATCCCCATTTCAGTTACTAATTGACATCTTACCTGTAATTGTGAAACACACAGTTGACTTTTCGATAGGGCAGTTGATATAATTATGCATGAAAAGAGGTGTTCACACTTTAAACAATTGATGGATTAAGCTGTTGCTCAAACTCACTGAGATCAAAAGAGTCAGCTTTTTGTTTTGCGACCTTTGATGAATAGGGAATGAAAAGAAGCTTCTTGGCTATTGTTAGTAGCACCTAAATTGTACGGGATATCACTAGTGCAGTGTACCTCTTCTATGAGATTATACATATTTTTTTTCCAATGGAGATGGCTTTGATTCAAAAAACCACCTGGCTTTTGAAGCCGAGATGTTGGCTTTTGAAGTCAAGATGTAGACACCTTTAAGTTTCAATATGAAACATTTAAACATTACATCATATAATATAACTTTATTTATAAAATGCCTTGCTCAAAAGACTAATTTGCACATTTGTAGCAGTCACTGCTGATACACTCCAGTTATTGTGGAAAGCAGGGCAAAACCACTGCTTGGTTAAGAAATACATGGTCACTGACTGAACTGAAAGACAGGTGACCTGACTTTGACTTTGAAATTAAGGTCGCATGTGCCCATTGGGCATGTGCGACCTTTTAATGTCCTCATGGTGGACTACTAAATGATCCTGGGGGAAGGAAAATGTGCTACATCCCCTAGGCTTTAATGCCCTCAAAGAGGGCTTCTAAATTCGCCCAAGATGTTTCTTAATTCCAGCTGGTGACAACTAAGTAATGTTGCAGCCATTTCACCAGCTAGGGGCTGTTGCTTGAGAGGGAATGGACCCAGCACACACTCAAGCATAGTCATTTCTACTGTGTTACCACCAGGTGACAACCAATCGTTAAGAGACGCCCGCTGCCATAGGTTGGCAGCAATGACATCTCATTCGGGCACCTGGTGTGTGGACGTATGAAAATCGTTCCACATTCCATCCATGTACGGGGGTCCGAGTCTGGAAAAGGCGGGAAGGGTCTCGGCAAACTGGCGTGGAAGCTATGGATGTCGTTACAGCCCTGAAGCGCCAGTCCATACTTATTTCAAATTCAGTCCAGTTGTGCTAATGGACAGCCCTAGCACCAATAATGTGTTAGCCACCTCTGCAATTAGCCAAATCTATTAAGTTTATAAATTTTCCTAGCACCTGTCAATCAAATTTAACTAGTACATAGTGTACATACATATAATTCCCTAACAGTTTGTAACTACAGATATGTCAAAGCAACACAATTTAGTTGAGTCAATATTAGGTATACGGTTGGAATTGAGGCTGGCGGTCCAAAGGATCAAGTCAGAAACATAGATTGTTATAATGGGATTCCTAGCCAGAATGGAGTCCCTTTAAATAAGAGGCAATTTAAGCCCTTAAAAGCGCTGTTTGGCAACTAATTGAAATTCTGCCTTTGTACATTTCGCCGCACCTCATTTTTCCTGTCTGGTGACAGCAGGGAAGTCGTAACTATGAAGTTGAGCCAGGTAGTTTGCCCCTTCAACAAGTTCATGTAGTGGGTAGTCCCAGAAGGCGCTCTGGTAGTATGTTGATAGGAGCCTTACCCCGTAGTTCCATTGGGATGTTCTTGGTTTGTGTGTGTCCAGATATCGCCATGCTATATATCTGATGGAATTGATTACATTTCCCGCTTTTTTTGTGTCCTCTGTGGCTGCCTCTAGACCCATGTCTAAGAATTGTTATGGATACGGGTCAGACTCCTCTGCTACCTCTTCTACTTCTTCTGCTGATTGCGTGATATTTATATAGGAAATGGGGGGGTAAATTAGAATGGCCATGTTGACCAGGTGACTGCTGAAATTGGGTGACCATTAGGACAGGTTTGACTGTACCTCCAAATAGACTACCGTAAAAGCTGTTGGTGATTCAAATTCAACCATTTTGACCATTTCAAGCTGCTGCATTTGATCAGATGCATGACACATCTTGGTCACAATGTCCTTTGTTTTGCATTGCCCCAATCTTGTCTTGTTATCCGTGTTGTGTCATTACATAACTTTGGAATGCATTATGATGTTATCTTATAAGCAGAAGATATAGAGCAGTTTCCTCATGCAAGGAAAATCTTATCTAGAATGGGTCTGGGTGTGGGAGTGAAGATGACTAAGAAATGAAACCATTACACTGTATTTCCTGCAGATGCAAACCAACCGCATGCAATTGTTTCTTTCAGTGAAACAGGAAAACTATTGACAACACCCATTCTCCTTCTACAAATTAACACAAGGTTACTAACATAGATGGTTTGAGATATGTCCCATTGCCATTTCAGGGCTAATTTGTGTACCTCATTTGTACATTCAGTCACTGATCGTATATATCAACTTAAAAGAGATATTCCAAACTTGTTTCCTATGTAATATTAAGTGCTTTAGTAACTATTTAATGGCCACATTTTTACAAAGTTTCCACTGTTTTGTTGTATCTAATTGTATCAAAAATTTGGAAGGAAATAATTCTTATGAGTCACACAGTGAATAAGCTACGTTAAGTTCTGATTGGTGATTATTGTTTAACCTGGGCTGGAACAAACAATAACTGTCAATCAGAATTGAATATAGCATATTACACTGTATGGCACGCTAGATGTGTAAGCCTCCAAATTCAATCCGAGTGGACAAGATACGAAGCAACCAAGATACCTTGCCTAAAACTGGCTATTAAATGCTCCCTTATGTTGATATATGTTATCATTGGCTTGATATGAGGATGGAATAAAAATGAAAAGCTCGGAATCTGCAAGGGGGTGCGTGTTTCCGAACCACACAAGTTAGTCACCTTGTGTTCCTTTGTAGAAGAGGAGCGTGTGTTAATAGTTTCGTTTTTACTGACATATTATCAATAATAGCTAAGAGAAATCTTTGAAGTCTGCACTTGATCTTTTTTATTAGTATTCAGAATTTTCTGGTATTAGTATAAATGTTGAATAAACAAAGATCATTAATTGAGATTGTACAGTTTCTTGACTTAGGTGTCAAGTTTTGAACCAACTTGGAAAAAAAATGGAAAAAAATGACACCTAAGAATCCATTTAAAATTAGCGAAATTAAGAAGCTGCTGAGTTCATTGGAACAGGAAGTTTTTTCAAAATCCATTTAGAAAGGTAACTGATACAGTGTAGCTATCTTGACAACAATAATTTTTTTATTATCTTCACCAAATTCATCTAAGCAGGTTCTTAGTGAATTACTGGTAGATTCTTTAAAAGCTTGCATGGAATGGGTCAGAGGATGAAATCATGAGAAATATGCTTTGAAAGATTCATGTTTCATACAGCTTTAAAAACTTTTTGAATTTGAGGGGTTAGCTTGAAAAACTTGAATTTGAAAAAAAAATTTTTTGTCATAGAAAAAGTCTTTGAATTTGTTTGGAAAAGCTCTTTGTCTTTATCTGATGGAATACATATTAAAACTGAATAAAATGTTTCCCTTTTCAAATTCATGCATTTTGCAGTTTAATATTTTCCAAAAATAAAAAGTAAATTGAGACAAAATTGGTGTAGTTGCACTTCAGTTAGTTGTTCTCTTTTATTCTGTTTTTGTGTCTGTTGATGCTTTGATTAACACACTAACATATCAAGAAAATTAAATACATAAGAATAATTTCTCCTATAAAAGTTTTGAAAGTTCTTGAAAACTCTTTTGAGAGTCTCTCTGGGGCTGTACAAACCATGAAGATTATATTTAATTTTGTGAATGATTTGACTGATGTATGATAAAGGAGAATGATGTCTGATGAGTCAAAATGGAAAAGTTTGTTACAGTTGTCAGTATCTGATACTGATGCATGAATTTGGGTATAGCTCAAGCTTGACATGGCTCCCAAAATTTGCTCTAATTTCTTGAAGAACTACAAAGCTTTAGTGTCAGAATATACAAGAACTTGATTTAATAATTTGGCAAGATGTCTTGTATTATTGAAGAACAAATCTGATAACTGTTTCTTGCTTATTTTTGAAAAAGACATTAGCTCCTTCAAAAAGCTGATAATTGTTAATACAATTATTACTGAACCATCAATAATAAAGCCATTAAGTCTTCTTTGTGTTTGTTTTCATTGCTTCCTGTTGTTCCATGGTAAACAATATCTCGCAGACATTGACTCAGTCATCTGCAGTACTAAATCAAGCACCAAGTAATGCTGGGGTCTGTAAAAGTTTCTCACCTCTGTCTTAATTGGTTGAGAGGGATTTACCCCTCTCACACCTGTCATGCTGTCTGTTCACTGTTAATTGCAATAGTTTGCATTTAAAAATTGTTACACTTTTCTGTATTCAGCTTTATTGACCTTTGACCTTGAAAAGCAAAGTCAAGGTATGCAAAATGACAATACAAATTTTGATTCTGAGAAGAAGTCATTGCACTTTGATTACATCCCTTGATATAGTTTGTCAGCTCTGAAATTATTTTAATAGAAAAGGGTCCTAAAAGGTAATTGCTTCAATATTTTCTATTAAAGTGTCTTGTGGATTTTTTTACTCCGTTTTCAGTTAAATTTTCAAAGTAACAAAGACTTAAAGCATATAAAATTCACATTGCAAGTTGTGGATGCAGGAGGTCATGGGTTTGAATCCAGGCCAAGTCATACCAAAGACTTATAAAAATGGTACTAACAGCTTCCTCTCTTGGCACTCAGCATTAAGAAGTTAGCGTTTGGACTGGTTGGCCTGGTGGCCATAGAACACAATTAATTTTACTATATATTCTCTACATTTGTTTCTCAGTACTGAACTTTCCACTGTGTGACGTTCAATACGAACCATATGTTAATCTAAAATACCTTCAAAGATGACTTCACGGTGAAGTTCTTGTCTAAGGTTCACCTGCATTTTTTTGAAAGGCTTGACTGTATACAAACCAACATGCAATGGAACACAGATTTCACTTCTGGATCATCACCAAGACCTGTTGCCAAAACACACACAGACAACCACACCATAAGCTCATATTCTAAAGAATAAACAATTGCCTTTAAATTCATACCAAGAATGCCTAAATCTAACTCTTGTATCACCACCAAACGGAGACAGGAAAAAATGCACTAAAAATAGACTGGGACAACATTTGTGGGTACTGAACTGGAATTATTAATTGTGGCCTGATTCCTTGGTGTCAGGATCATGTGACTGGGTAGGACATGATGCCACAGGATGCATGGTACTAATTGTATGGAAAAATGGGAACCAGCCTGGAATGGGTGAACATAAAATAGAGTATACAGTATATGGGTTTGGCTGGCCAGGATTGGTTGATAATGTAAGTTATTTTTTTAGGAAAAAGAATCTTTTGAGAGATTATCCTAGTTGTAAATGAAAAAGATAGAGATATTGTTTTATTGATGGAATTTCAGTCTTTAACAGTCTTGAGTTTGGAACACTCATTACTGAAATTAGCACCTGACTCTTTGGTGTGGAATTGAAAGAACACTTTCACACATTGTAGGTCCAGAAAATGCTGTGGCTCATATCCTTTTCTCTACACAGAAGGTGATATCCAGGTTTCATCTATACTGATAAATATAGGTTTGATCATGAGCACTCGGAAATTTAAAGTTGTTGAATTTTTAATATCATGGTGTTGGCATCGGTTTATTGTGGGAACTGAATTAGTACCATGAGTCATACATGTCTGCAGCATGATGCTTCAATGCTAGACATCACTATAAACTGCCACACTGCAGACATCATAGGAAATTGTTAAAGCCACATTAAAAATCTAAATCACACACACACACACACACGCTTAATTTAAGATGCTTATAATTACAAAGTGAAAAGTTGAATGGGCATGTAAAATCTTAGATTAATTTCAAAGAAAAGCCAAAGTCCAGGTACATTTAATGGTGAAGCATTTTTTTTCTTCATTATTATATTTTTCACATGTGGAAAACACAACCTTGTGTTTTCAAATGCAGTAAAAAGATTTCCCTTCATGTCATGCAGGGTTTGAATATATATTCCAAGATGAATATATAGCTTTATATTTTCATGTATGAAAGGAGCTGTGGTAGTTCAGTTGCTAGATTATCGTATGTGCACTTATAATTTATAAATAATAGATTTGATACCTGCCCAGGCCAGCCAGAGTTGGCTGCCTGTGTATCCTTGGGAAAGGTATTTAACTCCCATTTCCGAGACATGATAAAGCTGGTAATGTGTTGATTGAAAGTGCCATAATACCAAATATATTTCATATTGTGATAAAAGAAAAAGTTTATCTTAATGCGTGACTCCACCATATATATCATTCTATATATATACATAGAGGATCTTTTCTTTTCCAGCTTTAATACAGGATATATTTTATCATGTGGTAGAGCAAAATATGTTATTTGTAATGAGTAAAGCCAAGAGTTAAAATTGGTTTTTGTGCTACAAGATGAAAAATATCTGGTATTTACATTAGAAAAGAACATGTAACTATATGCTGTGGTAATGTCATGGAAGAACATGTTGTTGTTGTTGTTGTTGTTGTTATAGGGTTTAACGCCATTTTTCAGCACAAGATAGGCTATACATGGCGGCCAGTATTAATGGTGGAGGGAGAACCCGGAAAGAACTACCGACCCACGAGAAGCTACCGGCAAGCTTTCTCACATAACCACATTGGCCAAGCCCGAGACTCGAACCCACGCAGACAGAGGTGAGATGGCAGTGATCTGTAATGGTGAGCGCTTTAGACCACTCAGCCACTCGGGGCCCCTGGAAGAACATGAAGCTATAAGCTATGGTAAGTCATGGAAGAAGATGTCACTATATTCTGTGGTAAGCCATGGAAGAATATGTAACTATTTGCTATGGTAAGCCATAGAAGAACATGTAGCTATTTGCTATGGTAAGTCGTAGAAGAAAATGTAGCTATTTGCTATTGTAAGCCATGGAAGAACATGCTGATATTTTGGGCAAAGAGCCAGATTGGGTTTGTGGTGATAGCTTGCCACCCATCAAATGGTGAGGAAAAAAAACCAGTAGGAAATTTCAAATTATTAAGGTTGATCTCAGCTACCCACTCAAAATGCAACCCATGGTTTAAGAATGACTGATTTAATTGATTACACCTAGTCAGAGAATTTTTGAACTGTGTTAAATGTTAGTAGGCTGATTGCTTGATTGATAGATTTATGATTAATGGCACATCAACACTTGAAAGATTATATTATATGGAGGCAATTTGAGTAAAGTTTCATGCCCAGAGACACACCATAGCAGCTGAATTGTGGTGGTCAGGGCAAGATTAAAAATTGCATTATTTTTGCAGTGAGTTGTGCATGCTAACCAGTGAGCCACCATGACTTATTTCATTAGAAGGCTGAGGTTGTTGGGATTGGGGATTCTCTGGATATGTAAACATTTCATATGTATGTGCTAAATATTGTTACCTTCACTCATCCCAAATTGATGGCTTAATAAACATGGGTGGGGTGGGGTTTTCCTATAGACTCTTTATGACACAGTGTATCTATTTGGTCCTGAATGAAAATGGTGCCAGTCCTTCATCCAGGCCAGCATAAACTGTGCAATTTTGAATTTAAAGATCAGAATTTCTTTTTATTTATTTATTTATTCATACTAGCTTGCCATTAATTGTTATTTAATTGTTATTGATTTTGGTTAAGAACACATTTTTAGAAACATTGAAACATTTGAAAGTTTTAAAATTTGAAGAAAGTTTGATATGTTTGTTTATAGTTTGACAGTTGCTAGTGCTGTATTGCCATGCTAAAGTGCCTGAAGCATTCATCATTCATATGTTTTATCACTTGTATTACATGTATTACCATTGCTTACAAATTACTTGAAATTTATATTTGATCTTTTAAGCATTAATAATTAAAAAATTTCTGCAATAAGCTTTTCTTCTTGTAACACTTTCAGATGAAATTAACAAGGGTAAAGAAACACAAGGCATTCAGAAAACCCCCAACTATATTTTAATTTCAGATTGCATGAAAGTCATGTGACTATTGACTAAAAATCAAAGCTTCATCTGTAAATGTAACAGATAATGGAAGACTTCTTACAAGCAAGAGACTGTACTATATTAATTATACCTTCATCCTTGGAAATAGGAGATATCAATGTTACATAACATTAGGTCGTAGTTTACATGGGTTGTACTAGGTTATTTCTTAATAATACTACATAAATCTGCTTAGTGAAATGGTCATCTGTTTATGTAAATCAGGTGAGCAACATCAGGTGCATTTGGGCCTCTTGTTTTGGTTTATACTTGATAAAGTTAGATTCCCTGTATTAAGTTTTCATTAAACTTGATAGGCAGCCAAAATTGGGCAGATGAAACTTCTGTTGATTCTTTAGCCCAGAGGTCAAAGATCGGTGTCAAAGCATGTTAACTATAATAACTACAGTTGGTCGGGGAGAGCAGCCATTTCTGATGGCTATTTTTACATTTATTTAATATATATATATATATATATATATATATATATATATATATATATATATGAACGTGATTTGTATTTAATTTTTGACTTCGAAATAATTCCTTTCTCAGTTTTGCCATTGACAGTTAATCCTTTGGTTATAAAATACATTTTTACATCTAACAGTTTGCAAAAAGTGCCCCTATCATAAAGGTGCTTCTTATACCTACCTTCAATAATAGTGTTTGCATTACTGTATATACCCACATAAAAATTTAGTCAAACTCCAAACAACAAAGATCCTGATCTGCTGTATCATAATGTGCCAACAGATCAGGGTCTGTTTGTGTTCTACTAATTACTCCAAACAAATTGCACAGACCCATTATGCAACAGCACGTCTGGGTCTGTGCAGTTTGCAGTTGGACTCTTCTTATAAGCGAGTACATGCTGTGTATTTTTGCTTGATGGAGGTACATGTGGCAGATGGAGTTTAAGATCATATCATGTAAAGTTCAGATCTATAATGTCAGTTTTCTTATGACTTTGCATGTGAGTTGTATAAGAGTGGCTTTGAAAAGTTGAAAAGAAAAAGCATTTTACCTTTTTTTGGATAGACCTTGTTTTCATTGTATAAAGTGATTGCTTTTGTTTTGTTAAAAGGACAGTTGTGATCATTAATAGGGCTTTCATTGCTGACCTGAATTACACCACAGCATTACCACAGTAGATAACTAAATGATAGGTGTGCTGTGAAAGGCAATTGATGAATTGAGCTCAGTAATTCAAAGAAGAGCCATTTTTTATGTATCTTTCATCTTATTTAATAATGTTTGGCATTATTTCAGTACTTTAGAGAATCAAAAAATGACACTGGTTTTGCTAAATTTAAGCAAAAATAGCTCTTTCCCTCATTGAGTACATGTGATTACGTTATGCAGTGCATGTAGGACACACAGTACTAATTGTATGGAAAAATGGGAACCAACCTGGAAATGGGTGAACATAAAGTAGAGTATATATGGGTTTGGCTGGCCAGGATTGGTTAATAATGTAAGTTAAGTTTTAGGAAAAAGAATCTTTTGAGAGCTTGTCCTAGTTGCAAGTGAAAAAAATAGAGACATTGTTTTATTGATGGGATTTCAGTCCTCTAACAGTCTTGAGTTTGGAACACTCATTACTAAAATTAGCACATGACTCTTTGTTGCGGAATTGAAAGCAGATGTTTCAAACACATGCAGGTCCAGAAAATGCAATGGCTCATATCCTTTCCTCTACACAGAAGCTGACATCCAGGTTTCATCTATACATATACTGATAAATATAGGTTTGATCATGAGCACTCAGGAATTTTAAGTTATTGAATTTTTAATATCATGGTGTTTGTATAGGGTTACTGTGGGAACTGAATTAGTACCGTGAGTCCTGTAAGGGCAGATAGTGTTTAGGAGTATACAAGCATCAACTTCCCAAAAAATGTTTTTGTTTCCACTTTAATCAATCATTTTGTTTAGAAAGAAAAGATTTTTTATAACAAAAAATTGTTCATGGAGGTTAGAGGAGTATGACCTGACAAGTTACTGTAAATTAGCAAATATAACACTTGGGTTATCCAAGTTTTTCCCCACCATGCAAGTCCCCTACATTGTATATGTCTGTATGTTATACAATTTGATTTTTACTCGTATTACCACATTGTAGTAATATTTTAAAAGACTCATTTCCTATTTCAAACAACATGCCAAGTTTAAAATAATAAACAAGTCTAATGTTGATTATATAGTTTTACATTTTAGCTAAATTTTTCCAAGTTTAGAGATGATATAACAACAAGAAGACAAGATTGACATAATAAAATCAGCATCTTTAAGAACTTATTAATTTATGAATAGTGGCAATGTTGTTGCTTTTACTAAAATATAAAATTGCCACATCTGGGTCTTTTTTACTGTTTTAGTCAAATTTAGAGCTAATGTGACGAATTGACGTAAGAAAGAATTTCACATTTCTGGAATCCATTCCGAATAGTAGCCAGTGTTATTACTGTTTATTGTAAAATAGAAAGGTGTGTAGTTCATGCTGTCTGTGTGATTATTTACAGGTAGGTGACTATTTATTGATTTTGAATTACTGTTAACAGATAGGTGTGTCTTTGATTCTGCATTTAACAAAGAGCATGTGGCATCATCCTGGAATGCTTGAGATGGCTTAAGGTGAGGAAATTGACCTAATTTGATTGACATGGCTCTGCTGTGGTTCAGTGGTAAATGGAAAGGATGATTCTCTATATATACCCTAATATTTTATACTGTGTTTATAAAGAAAAGAAACCAACACAGATTTTGGTCGTTCATTATTCTTTACAAAAACCTGCAGGTTATATACATCTGTAGGCATTCTAATATATTCATTTACACACAGTATAAAAATTGCGGGTAATACATGTGTGTGTGTGTGCGCGCGTGCACGCGGGAGGTCGTGGGTTTGATCCCCGGTTGAGTCATACCAAAGACTTACAAAAATGGTACTAACAGCTGCCTCGCTTGGCGCTCAGCATTAAGAGGTTAGTGTTAGGACTGGTCGGCCTGGTGTCAGGATAATGTGACTGGGTGGGACATCATGCCACATGTCTGCGGCATGATGCCCCAGTGCTAGGCATCACTATAAACTGTCACGCTGCAGACATCGTAGCGATATGACTGAAAAATTGTTAAAGCTATATTAAAAATCATAATCACATCACATCGCATGAGTGTGTGTTATACTTGGACACGTGTTATATTCGCTAATTTATGGTACCTACCAAATACACCCATGTACAAGTCAGCCAAATGCAAACTGCATAAACCCAGATCCTGCATCACATAATGTGCTGGCAGATCTGGGTCTATGCAGTTTGTTATGAGTTAGGAGTAGAACAAACATACACCTTGATCTGCGGGCGTGTGATGCAATAGCAATTTAGGGTCTATGTTGTTTGCAACTGGACTTGACCAGGCGGTGAGCATATATGATATTTGAGAAGGTGGATTTCTTGTTAGTTTTGTCATTGTTGTCATCTTTTTTGTTATTGTTAAATGTAATTGATTTCTAAGGCTGTCAAAAGACAGGTTATCATGGAATATTAGTGCATGCATTGGCTTACCTCACTAATGCAAAATTTTGCCAAGTTCACATGGCCTAAATCTGTTCATGTATGTGTGCTTTTGGTATGATGTACCTTGTGCTGTGAGGTTTCCTGGTTTATCAGTCCAAACATGGCTGACAGAAAATAGTAGTTGGGGGTGGAGGTCCAAGGAATGGGTTTTTGAGCCCACTTTGGCAGAAGCTCAACATAGCTGCCATTTTGGTATCTATGTGCATGTCCATACATTCTTCTTTATGCCCACGTACACTCTAAATTAAACTGATTGTTATAACTTTTATTTTGTCATTTATAGCCAGATAAATGCTTCCTTTGTTGAAGGTCAGGGGCAAGTTCAACATTCAGGCCATGGCTAGCTTCTTGTTATTTTTTTATTGTTCATGCAGTTGGACCCAACTAAACTGTTTTATCAGTTGGAGTTGATTTTACATGGCTTTTTTCTGTATTAATGACTTAAGAAAAATAACAGAGTTTGCTGCATTTCACTGATTACTACCAGCAACTTTATAACCTTGGTAGCATTTGTCACATAAGAACTGCACAAGTTTAAACTGCACCAGTGTGCTAATGTAGTGATGGACTTCCCTATCATTGTGAGGGGCCCTGAGTGGCCGAGTGGTCTAAAGCGCTGTCCGTTACGGATCACTGCCATCTCACCTCTGTCTGCGTTGGTTCGAGTCTAAGATTCGGCGAATGTGGATATGTGAGAAAGCTTGCCAGTAGCTTCTCGTGGGTTGGTGGTTCTTTTCGCGGAATACCCGGTTTCTTCCTCCACCATTAATACTGGCCGCCATGTATAGCCTATCGTGCGCTGAAAAATGGCGTTAAGGCCCACAACAACAACAACAACAACAACAACTATCATTGTGACAGTGAAGCTTCTATAAGAAACAAGAATAAATAACTATTTCTCTTGAGGGACATACCAAAATAGGCATTTGTTTCATGTCTGCAAAAAATGTTTAAATTCAATTTTTACCAGTTTACTTTCAAAATAAACTCATTCAGCCCAGGCACTGTTATCACCATTGCTGCTGCTACATATTTGCCTCAGCATCACCAAGCTGTGTCTAGCTGCATGTGCCCCAGAGGGTTTTTAGCTGATTAGAAAATTTTGTAAACATGTTGAATTCCACAGAGGTAATTAAATCTTGTGTAAAACATACTGAAAATTGATTTTATATTATTTATGTTTTAGTGTAATTATCAGTTTGATAGATTGTCAGACTCATAATTAAATAGCCATGGGTTTGATACCAGTCCAGGTCAGCATGGGTCAGCAGCCTCATTCTAGCATTATGAAAGGCACTTACATCCCATTTCATCTGCATGATAGCTAATAAAGTTAAAAGTGCCATTAAAATTCAACCAGCCAACCAACCTTCTGTCCATACCTGTACTGAGAGTTTAATTTTAGATGTATCAATGAGAATCTGACCATGCCCTTTAGGTTTCAGTTATTGATTTCTTTGTATCATAGTCCAATCCATTTACCACTGAATTCCATTTAGTCTGGAACAGTTGCCATTATTATTGGCAAGTTTAAGGTGAAATAATGAATGTTTCCTTTTGCCACTGTGCTGTGTTAACTATGGAATTGCAGTGATTGCATTTTTTTCTTCTTTTGCTCATCTTTCTTCTGTCTTTCTCTGTCATTGTCTCAAAATGTTATATTGCCTTCTATCCATACTTGTGATTTGTGTTATTGGGTATGTATGTTTCCCTCTGTGTCATCAAGCATGCTGTTTTTTTTTTCTTCATCGTAGTTGATTTTGTCAGTGTCCAGCATTTTTAAAAATTTGATTGTTCCTTCCAGAATCTTGTGCAATCAGACCTGTAAAGGGAAACCGATAAATATGCAAGTCAGTGGTAAATTAGATTGATAGTCAAGACTGAATTTAGTGATAGTCAGGACTTGCATTCTGTCTTGGATCCACAGCAATATATTCTCTCCAGTGAAACATAGGGAAGATTTAGGCATACTAAGTATTGCTTTTCTAATAATGCTTCAGGGGTGACTGCATTGTTGTAACAGGTCTTTTTTTATTTTTAAAACAATATAGGTATTGACAATTTTATCTTCTTTTCGGAAGTCGTTGTATGTGTTGTCTTCCAGGTGATGAAGGCATTTATTTTGGCAAGTACTTTGCAACCGATACACTATTGTTTATGCAGTTGTGTAAAAGTGAAATCATTGGTAGGACTAATATTTGTATCCATGACAGAGAGCTGCAGTACCTCACTTGGTAGAGATTCATAATCCATGGGTTCAATACCCACCCAGGCCAGTTTCAGTTGGCTTCCTCTGCGTGTCCTTCAGAAAGGAACTTAGCTCCCATTTCCTCACCTTGATATAGCCAGTGTTGTGTTATGAGTAGCATTAAAACCAACAAAAAATATACAGAAATACATGAAAAATAAGGCACAATAACCTATTTTTCTTGCTCTGTAGTGACTGTATAAGGTGTTTGGCTTATCCATGAGCAGAGTACGTGAGTCACATCATTCTGCAGAATTCTTTAAGGGGCATATTACTTTCTAAAAGAAATAATTTTAGTTCTTGTTGGGTTCAGATCAGTTTACATTTGTCATATTTCTGTTATTGTGAACATTTTCATACAAGTGGGAATAGGCAATACTGAAATATAAATAAAACTTTTATCTATTGAAAATTGCCTCTTATTTTTAACTCTAAAAAGAGGTATCTTTACCATGACCTATATTTGCTGTATCATATCTGTGATTATTTTTGACCAGGCCCATATCAAATTTAGAGTAGGCTTCTCTTTTGATTGATATGAAGGTGGACCTTGGAAATTTGAGAAATAGATTATTATAAGGTGTGCTATTATACAGTCTACATTGTCAACATTATTCTGACACATGATCACTGACGCTGTTTTTAATTTAAAATTACAATGCTAAATGCCAAGATGGATGCTATTAGTTCAGATTGTGACATTGGGAGCTCAAGTACAGTCACAGGTGTATATGCTCACGTTTGCTTTTCTATTGATAAATGATTTGAGACGCAGTCACAAATGTTATACTTTTGATTGAGGGATGACTTAGTGTGTACCATCTAGATCCAAACAAAAGCTCCCATAATACAATTACATTGGCGCAAGCAGCATAGAGATCAGTCAGTGAAACCTGCAAAAGCAAACACCTTCATATATAGGATACTAGGCCTGGCCTTAAAAATATTGAAAATGAGTTTAATCCTGATATTTTGTTTTGACCATTCATAAATGGCATTACTATAGAAAGCTTGAAAGCATAATATTTCTGATTGGCTGATAAGTGAAGCTCAATCTCATACTCAACCTCAAGAGTTGTAGGATCTCCAGACCTGTTCATAAAGGACAAGTGGCTTTTCTAAAGTTCATTGTCAATTTCAGCCTTTATACAGAGATTATATGTACATAAAAGACAAAGTTTAGTGTGTTCTTCATAGATGGGTTTCACTCTGTAGACTTTCAAACATTAAAATTCTTGTTTCCAAAGGCATCTGTCTGAGTCATAAAAACAATGAACCATCTCTGTAAAACCACATAGTATGTTGTCGCCCTTCATTCAGTGTGGGTATGCAGTGAATCCCATCAAATTTGACTCAGTTTACTGTTATCATTGTTGTTCAATTTATTTTACCTGTCCAATGGCCAAGGTGGTTAGATCATCTGCTTCAGATCTGGGAGGTGTGGTTTCCAACCCCAACCAGGTCATACCTTATAAAAATGGTACTAGCAGCTGCCTCACTTGGCACTCAGAATTAAGAGGTTAGTGTTAGGACTGGTTGGCCTGGCATTAGGTTAATGTTACTGGGTAGGACATGATGCTACATGTCTGTGGCATAATGCCCCAGTGCTAGACATCACTATAAATTGCCACACTGCAGACATCGTAGTGATATGACTGAAAAAGCTGCATTAAAAACCAAAATCCCACACAAACATATTTCGCCTTATTTTAGTTCTAGACTGATTACAAGCAGTTATAATGTAGTGACACACATAATATACTTTTTTTTCTTTTTTCTTTTTTACATTGTGGACTATTATGACACTACCTTTCTCCTAACACATGGTGACCTTATTGGGTACAAGAACAAATTCTGTTCTCTATTAACTATAGTAAGAGTTCCCTATAGAAGCCATTTATAAATTTTCCAGTATGGAAAAACTACATTTTTTGTATCAGTATGATAAATAGTTGATACATTTTAAATGTTCAGTTCTCTTTTGGGATTGTTTTGTAAACTCCAGAGACATCTACATGTATAGCTATTATTTATGTCTTGTTAAATTCTTAATGAAAAGCAAGGAATGAACCCACCAACACACTATTCCCTTCCATCTGTCAAAGTACCCCAACAAAGTCTCCTTCCCATGCTGATGAAGACTGGAGCATGTTATTTTCACCCATCAGACCTTTTGATGCTGGACTGTTGAATAATAATAATAATAATGACTTTATTTAGAATGACTTTCACACAGCCAGCTTTACACCTAGTTACACAATAATCGTTTGTGGACCAAGCACTTGGGTATCATCTGAAATACCACTGAACTGTGTAATATTTCGACTAGAATCTTTCAGCATTGATACAAACACCACTATACATGTTATACATATGCATGTATAATAAAGGACCTAATTTAAATGTTTATAGCTGGTCTGCGTTAAGAATAACTATAGTATTACATGAAAACCATGTTTTCATAAGTGAATCTAATTACAACAAGAATAAATCAGATTACAGAAACTTGAACTGTCGTTATCACTCACTGTATACAGTATTCGTGATTCATACCAGCTTGTCTTTTAAAGTAGAGTGAAAACATACACTAATAAATCTGACAGCATTGTGCTGTGCAAAATTTGGCAGACATAATGGAAATTGAGGGGAAAATTCCAGGTTATCTAAGAAAGCAAAATACTCTATCAAACATGGATAATAGAAAGAAAAATTGGCACGATACATATATGTGCCTGACAGTTGAAAGGTTTAAACTGTCCTAAAGGATTCTTTTGCAACTTCTTGCTATGTGCTGATATTGGAAATTCAATCCTTATATGCAGTTACATGGACAGAAAACCATGTAGTAATACATAATACATGTCTTGATAGCTTGATGAAACTATGTGTGATTTAGATTTTTAACATAGTTTTAACAGTTATATTGCTATTTATGTCTGCAGTGTGGCAGTTTACAGTGATGTCTAGCACTGGACCATTATACAAATAGCACTATGTCCCACCCAGTCACTTTATCCTGACACCAGGCTAACCAGTCCTAACACTAGCCTCTTAATGCTGAGTACCAAGCGAGGCAGCTGCTTGGAGTGTTTTTATACATTTTTCATACAAGTTGGACGAGGTTCAAGTCCGCGACATCCCTCATCCGAGGCTGATGCTCTAACCTCTTAGGCCACTGGAGCGATGTTTGATGAAACTAAACCTTACTCAGTGAGTGATGCTGTTAAAATGTGGGAAACAGGACCCTTAGTATAAATTCATTAAAGTACAATATTACAGCGACTTTCTCAGTATATGGTTAGGAGTGGCTGAGTGACATTAGGCAAGCTGCCTTTGCTGATCACATCACATCTCATCTGCATGAGTTGAATCCCAGCTTGACCAACATGGATGCATGAGAAGGCTTGCCAGTAGCTTCCAGTCAGTTAGTAGTTCTTCTCAGGTTCTTCCTCTTATATACTAGCCTACATGTATTGCCTGTTGTGTGTTGAAAGATGGTGTTAAATCCCACAAAACCAAGCATTATTTTTATATATGCACCAGTTATCTAGAGTTTACATTATTAATAAAAAGGAAACGTCATCACTTCTGATCCACAGGTATATAAAATGGGAAGTAGATGCTTTAAATTAAAATGATGCTGCTTTATTGAGAATAAGGAGAAGAGGTGAAGTGTATTTACAAGGGCATGTACGGCTACATAGATCAGTATGGTATGTGATAGAAAAGAATATGTTATCAGCTGTTTGGGTTAAAGAGAAAACGGCAAGATCAAGGAGTGAACATGTAAAAAGTCACATATTATTTAATGTTTTTTTTAATGCAACTTTCTAACAGCATTTCATCATGTCTGTATTTGGAATGGTAAATGAGAAGAATGGCTTGAATTATGTAAGTATTGGTCTGGATACAGCTTATTCAAATGACTTTTTTTTCCATTAGAGCTCATTCTTTTTAGCACTTTAAAACACTTTAAAAACCTGTCGACCCAATTGTGAAAACTGACACATAAGATAGAAACTGGAGGCCTTAGCTAGAGGGACTTCAGCAGTTGCTGCTTTGAGCTTGGTCTCTGAATTTATTTCTGCTTTGAAATCATTTATATAAACTTGATTGATAATATCAGACTTAGCTTATTATATTGTACTACTGTGGATATATTGTTGTTATTATTATTATTATTATTATTAGATAATACTCCTCCTTGTAACCTAAACTCTGGCCACCGAATTTAGTGAGGGTTAATCGTATTTAATGTAATATTTTGGAAGGATGACTAGATGACAATACAGATTTCAAAACATAGATCATCTGCACAGCCCCATGTGTTGTTGGATTATTTGCAGTCGTGTCCATTGCTTGTTTGTTCAGCAGCATCTATATGTAAATATTTCAAGTTAGATGGCATCAGAATATGTGATTGTGTGTTTGTTTGTGTGCATGTGTCTTTATTTCTATTTTGAAGGGTCGTGGGTTTAAGAGGGCAATTTTTATGATAATATTACTGTATCTGCCCATTGTATTATTTTTTTTACCCATTAAGGTTCAATAGATCCTACCATGGCTAACATGCACTGTGTTTAATTAGATTTTTGATTGATTTTTTTATGGTTGTTATTGCAAAAATTGGTTTCTGAACAAATAGTTTGAAAATGTGGAGGTTCAGAGTTATTTAAATTAGGGAAATTCAAATTGAAACAGAATTTAAATTCCATTAAAAACATTTTGGCATGATCTTATTTATGCTTTATACCTATGAAAAAAAAAATGCTGTTTATGAATACATGTCCCAAGAAATTTGGAATTAATATAGATGATTTCAAATTATACACAAGATGGAAATTAAATGGTGTTGTACTTAACTCAGTGTGATGCACAAGAATCTTTATTAAGTTTCATGAAATTAAACAAAAAGCACAAACTACTAATTTCCAAACTACTAATTTCATTTAGTACTTACACTTATCTCAAAGATATTAGTGAAGTGGAAAAGGAAACTTGCTTGTTTTTATTAAAGTGAAAATAACTTCCTTGCAGTTTTCAAATAAATGTCATTTCTTAGGGTAAGAGAAAATGGTAAAATTATTGAT
Organism: Megalonaias nervosa; assembly: GCA_016617855.1. Lineage (NCBI taxonomy): Eukaryota > Metazoa > Mollusca > Bivalvia > Unionida > Unionidae > Megalonaias > Megalonaias nervosa. Next base: position 3,139 of record JAECUM010023896.1, on the reverse strand, counting down.
GAAGACATAATAGCATCTTAGATACAAAAGCCATAGAGTAAATATGAAATTTGGTCCAGGCAGTTAGTGTGCATATGAATGGACTAAATCTTTTGTTTTGGCAAAACTTTGTACAATAGGTAGAGAACTCATCAGCTTTAATTTCATATTTCTTCATAGGAATATTGCCAAAAAACAGCTTTTGAAACTAAGTCATTGAAGGGATATTGATAAATGAACCTTTTGGAAAGAGGGAATAGAAAATATTGATTTATTCTTTGCCTGCCCAGTTGCTGTACATTTTTTGGAAATTATTTGTGGAATAGATCTGAACTTATGACTCAGACTTGGAAAGGGCATGAAATTGTGTTTTTATAGGAAATAACAATTTTTATATGCTTATTTTTTAAATTTTTTTGTGACAGCTCCGGTGGCCTAGTGGTTAGAGCATTTACCTTGGATGCGGGAGGTCGTGGGTTCAAACCCTGGCTAAGTCATACCAGAGACTTATAAAATGATACTAACAGCTGCCTCGCTAGACTTTTAGCATTAAGAGGTTAGTGTTAGGACTGGTTGGCCTGGTGTGAGGATAATGTGACTAGGTGGGATATCATGCTACATGTCTGCTGCATGGTGCCCCAGTGCTAGACATCACTATGAACTGCCATACTGCAGACATCGTAGTGGTATGACTGAAACGTTGTTAAAGCTACATTGAAAATCCAAATCACACAGACACACACACACATATTTCTTAATTTTGCAAGTAGGATATGTTATATACAGATTACATTATGCTATAGAAAACTTAGATCTCAGTTACTATTTTATCATATAAAAGGCAGGAAAAACATGCTGCAAGAGTGAATAAAAAGAACTACTGATTCTGAAAAAACTTCACCCTTGTGTGAACTTTTGGGGTGTTTTTAAAATGTAAAGTTGTCTTAAACTTTCTTGTGGTTTTTTGCAAAGGAAACAATATTACACTTAAGAAAACCAGCAATTTGTCATCACTCTGTGCACATGCAAATATGTATCTTCCAGTCAACATACACAACAGTTAATTTCCTGTGTAATAGGTTGGGTAGTGAAGTACCAGTTGTGGAATGTGTAAATCCTAGCTATGTTCATTATTTAAAAAATGGAAGAAAAGAAAACCATTACTATTTTCAAAACTTGTTCCAAGTCAAGTAGGGGCCTTGCTTAAATTTTGCTGTAACTAGAAATGTGTTCACTGAACATGGATGATGTGGTTTGTTCTGAAGGAACCTAATCAAGTTGGTTTATGTAACACCTTAATTAGTTGCATTTTTTTTACTGGATACATATAATTAAAGTTAATTTGTAAAGCATGAAGTAGAGAATCCTATCTTGTTGCAGCATAATCTGTGAATGGTCCTTTTGGTCTTTCTATACATTGTACATATGATATAATTGACCTTTTTCATACTGAAAACTCTTAAGTGGAAATCAATATTTTTTCAAGTCACTAATGGTTAAAGAGGAAGCAGTAATGGGATATTCAGTGTATACATTAACAAGCTAGTAAAATCATAGCTTAAAAATTCATAGTCCTACATTTGATGTATATGTCCCTGTCATATTCTGTCGAAGATACATGTAGCATGACCTGCATTCATGCATCAAAGATTTGTGTATGATATGAATTTTGTTTCCACTCAATAACTGGGTCCAAATCTCAGCTGTACGTACCATATTGCTTATAAGTCAAACTGCAAACAACAAAGATCCTGATATGCTGTAACATAATTCGCCTGCAGATCAGGGTCGATGTTGTTTGTTCTACTGGTTACTCCAAACTACACAGACCCAGATCTGCTGGTGCATGATGCAAAGGTAGATCTGGGTCTGTGCTTTTTTCAGTTGGACTTGACTTAGCAATGAGTATATAAGTGAGTATATATGGTATAACATGAATTTTGTTTCCAGTCAGTAACTGGGTCCTTTGAGGCATTATATTAAGAAGACAGACCATGATCAGTTTTCATTTTCCTCTTTTCCCATCAAAGCTTTATGGATTAAAACCACATTTGATGAACTGTACAGTTTTATAATTTTTAACATTTTCTTTGAACATATTAGGGGCCTGATTCATGCATGAATAGGACTTGGTGCAATCATTGATGTCAGTACAATTAATCCAGGGCTAAATTTTGTAGTGTTCAGGGTTAAACTTGTGTGGGGTTAAGCTTGTGTAGTGTTCAGGGTAAAGTTGTTTTGTGTTTAAAAAAGCTAAACAATATTTGCTACTGTTAAGAAAACTAATAATAATCTGCCATTTTCATGGTAAATGTATTTTGCTGTAATTAATTCTGCTAGACTGCAGTATTTTCAAATAGCATGGATGTTTTGAAAAGAAAATCAAGCAATAGACATGGGAAACATAAATAATTGATCAGTTAATAGGGTAAATTTTTGAGATTGACAAAAAGTCTACACTTATGCATTATCAGCCCTCATGACACAGCTATGATCAAAAATTGGTATTATATTATACAGAGAAATCCATATATGTAGTCAGCCTCGTTTTGAGGATGACATTCTAATACATGTACTTCCAAAAACAATATTTTACAAGCATGTTTCTATTACCATGTGCAAGGGAGAAAGATTTAAAAAAAAAAAAAGAGATGAAAAGTGCAATAATTTGTCAGTTTTTAAACAATTTTCTTGATGCCGCTGGAATCAAAGAATGAAAAGTTTCTGACATTTTGAGGTGGGGGGAACTGATATTTATCAGATCGTCCATTTGACTTTGTGGCATGAGAAATGATAGATGATTTGAATTTAATCAGTCTAATCAAGACTGAAATCCACAACATTTATTTTAGTTGTGTGTTAGAGAGGGAAAAAGATTACTGGGTGATGCAGTTGAAAGCTCATTTGGCAGAACAAATTAGTTTTTGAATCTGATGTGTAAATATTTCATGTTGATATCAGTGCTGTGCAATCAGATTAAAATTAGACCTACAACAATGACCATCGCTTGGACCATCACTTATCTTATAGAAAGTTATGGTGCAGACATGTAAGAAAGAAAAAAAAAAAAACAGAAAAGGAAAACAAAGAATGGGCAATTTTCATCTTGATCCTGAATCGAGTGTTAAAACCACCAAAAATGTAAAATTGATTGGTAGTC
>JAECUM010023895.1:0-72848 GCA_016617855.1 Megalonaias nervosa | reverse complement strand
ATGCTCCAGAGCTTGTTTTAAAAATTATTCACTTCACTGCCAAAGTAGAGGTCTTTATTGACAGGTCTTACTGTAATTGGATGACAGGGGTTACTCTTTCCTGAGAGTGATTCTCATAATATGGAAAATGCTCCAGAGCTTGTTTTAAAAATTATTCACTTCACTGCCAAAGTAGAGGTCTTTATTGACAGGTCTTACTGTAATTGGATGACAGGGGTTACTCTTTCCTAAGAGTGATTCTCATAATATGGAAAATGCTCCAGAGCTTGTTTTAAAAACTATTGAACACATTGCATTAGGCAAGTTTTATATATATATATATATATATATATATATATATATACACACACACACACACTCGTGTCTGTGTCTCAAATTTGTATGGCAGCACAGAAATATGGTAGAGATAAAAATACTGTGGCAGTGAAAAGATACTGTAAATCAAGCAAACCATTTTACCTGTGTGTGTTTACACCTGTTGATCCTAATCAGACGTTCCTTTCTAGAACACTTATCTCCTGGATTAATGAAGGCAGTACAAACTTGAATATTTGAATTGGATGCAGCCCCACTTATCAAGCTGAAACATAAAGACATAAAGATAAATATGGCTTATATTTGGTCAACATTGTTTACATAGACACTTACATATGTCCCTTCAATGCCCATATCACCTGTCATGAGGGATTTTCTTGTTCATTGTGATAATGAAATATTACTGATATTTATATCCACTGTAATATGACCCCCCCCCCTCGCAGTTTTAGGGATGTAGAATAAGCATGATATGCCCCCCCCCCCTTCCTATGTTGTAAGAGGCAACTAATGAAGGCAGAAGTTGTGGAGGCTCAGTGGTTATTATGTCAGATTTGCAATTATGTGATTAAATGGGCCTGGGTTCAAATCCTATCACTGCATTAACCCAAGTTAGCTACTGTGGTGCATCCATGGGCAAGGAACTTTACTTTGATACCTTAGCACTAATTAGGGGTGCAACCATATGTCCAAAACTTTACTGCAATATAACAAACCCATATTGCAATACGTATTGCAATGCAGAAACACTTTATAAAAACAATAAAATAATTACTATAATATTTACTACTTGAAAAATACAATAACTGTAAGTGATGTTACCTTGTAAGACTTCAAATGGTAGTCAATCAAACATATAAAATTAACATAAAAATGAAACGAGTCTACAAACATCTCAAAGCGGTATTTTTATCAGCAAATAAAAATCTCTATTTCTTGTTTGTGTTTAATTTAAACTTCACAGAAGCATTGTTTTAAATGTCTCCACACATCTGAACTATCTTTTAAAATTTTTTTTGCAAGATGCAGATTGAGTAAATTGTTGAACCAAAGCGGGCAATCAAATTGAGTTGAGTCATGGAGTGCCTGATTTTTCAAAGGACCTGGGGGATCATTCTGAAGAGTGTTTAGGTGGGGACTGGGGAAACATAAAAGGGGAGTTTGTTGTTTAACTTGGTGGCAAACAAGTCCCCCTGGGGTGCTCCCCTAAAATGGAACAGTAAGTCTGCTATGGATTGGTGGAAAGACCATCCTGTAAAAACAATCATCTCTTTCCTTGACCAACCGTCCACCGATATGCAGAGAATATATTGCATACTCTAAGGAATATACCTTCTGAAGCTGCCCAGTGATGGAGGTTCTGAACTTCCATGTAGAGAGAGGGTGCCTTGTCTCCCGAGGTATGCTACCACTGATGAGTTGTCAGAGGTGGCCATCATGCAGTGAACTCTTATTTGCTGGACACCCCCCCGACGTGGAGGGCAGAGTCTTCCAGAAACCATAAACCTTGAAGAATCAGGCCCCCTGACTCCAGACAAGTGCCCCTCCCTGAATCTGACACATCTGTGAACAGGTAAGAGTTGGGTTTGGAGAGGCATGAGGACTTCAGTTTCTACATGGCATTCAAGGTCCCCAGCAGCAAGAGAAAAAGGATGAGATGGCAACTCAATTTTTACCCTCAGCGTTTCCAACAGGGATGGAATCTTGTTTGTTTTGTCCAGAGGATCCTTGACTAACCCTCTGTCTGTTAGAAAATTAATCCTCATGTAGATGAAATCCTGAGACAGATTTAGCTCCAATTTTTTATTTCTCTAGTTTGGTAGAAGACAAACCTGGTCATTATGGACCAACAGTGAGACAGGTCTTGTCTGAGGGACTTCAGACTGCCAATGTGGTTCAGCCAATTGCTGAAAAACTGGGAGGATTGGGACACCAAATGACCTTACATAGGTTGTCACTACTCCCAGGAACCTGCTAACAGCTCTGGGTGCAGAGACTTGGCAGAAGGACAGAGCTCAGAATTCGAAGACCTTCCCGTGCAAACAAAATCCGAGGTACTTCCTGTGTGGAGGACATAGAGAGATCTGAAGGTATGCATTTTAAAGATTGAAGGAGACCGCCCAATCGCCAGGTCTTATGGCATTCCTGACTGATGCTGTTGTCTCCATCTTGAATGGCTTCTCTAGCAGAAATCTATTTATGAAGGATAGTTAGACTTTCCCCCTCTTTTGGGAACCCAGAAAATTCAGGAACATAAAGCTTGAGATTCATCTTTTAACACCCTATCTACTGCACCCTTCCAGAAAAGGAAATGGAACTCTTCCTTTAACAACTGGCTGAAGGAAATGGAGGACCTTACAAGAGAAGGGTGATCCTGGAACCGAAGCTGGTAGCCATCTCTTATGATAGAAATGACCCATTCATTGACTGTTATGCCTGACCAAACCTGCGAAAAGAAGCTTAGTCTGTCACCAATGGAAACCAAAGGAAGAAGTATGGTCTGCAGGAAAGGGAGCGAGTCCCTGTGAACTTCTTCCCTTGAGCTTTACTGCATGACCTTGAATACAAATAAAACAATAAATTTTAATATCTAACACCCTCACAGAAGAGAAACATAAATTGCAAAAACATACACCACGTGTAATGCATTTACATTTCTAAAAAAAACTCAAGAGAGCTTACAGTTTTTTCTTTCATTAAAAAAACATCAATCGGGGTATAGTCCTTAAGTTCATGAAGATGAAGAAAATGATAATAAATTGCTTGCTGACCCATGTAAAAAGGCACTAATCTTCTAATATCAGGGATGGAACCAATCTAAAAAAAACAAAAAACAAACCTGAAAAAGTTTCCATGCATCTGTAGGGAAGTGTACAGTGTGCAATTTCACAAGCTAATGAAAACTTTCCAAATCATCAAAACAAAAATGAGTAATAACTATTATTATCATTTGTTAACTTCATTTATGTAAATGAATATAGCTCTTGTATCAATATACAAGTGCTCTACTGTATCTGTTGATACCTCTTCTCTCAGCTTGTAAGAAACCGTTTTCTGATCTAAGGACAGTTCTGAAAGTGCTCTGGGATCTCTTGCAAGTACTTGAGCCTGACTTATCAATTTTGGGCCAATGCATGAATGTAAGCCATGTTCCACAATGAAGCAACATATCAAAGCTTCTGATGAGATTTTTGATCTTGAACATTGACTAGTTTTGCTGTTGAGGCCTTTTCTAAAGGAATATTAATTATGGCCAAGTCTACTGGCACATTAAGAACCAATACACAACCTGCGGTGCCAGCAGAAAGGTGGTCATCTCGATTTGCACAGATGAAGTGACTGAAAAAACCCGCTGGACCCTTCTGCATCTTTAAAACAGCTCTTTACTGCCTGTGCTTTTTCATTTTAGAATGGTTAAGGAACACTTTTGTACTGGCTGATAAATAATTCTGTCTTTGCAGCTCATGCACCAGGCAAGTGCAGATTCTTCCAATTTCTGAATATATTCCAAAAACAACAAAAACTACTTCTTATTGTCAGCTTTTGTTCTAATTTGATCCATTCGAAATGATTTTTTTAATGACTGGTCAAATTTAGTAATGTCCATATATTGTCCTCATTAAATGAAATTAAATTCCATTTAAGCCATGAAATTTCAAAAGATCCAGAGTGTGTGAGACATAACTCAGAACTGCAAAACAAAATGCACAAAGAAATAATGAAACCATGAAAAATTCTCATGTGCTTGTTACTTTCTTTCCCACTTAAATTATATCCAGGAAAAAAAAAATACTCAAGATTTAAAAAAACAAACAAAATGAAAACAGTCTATCAGAATTTAAAAAAAAAAGAGGAGAACTGGTCTGCATTAAAAAATTCCAACTAAAACTGGAAAAGTTCCATCCTTCTAACATAAACAATAAGGATTCTTTCAACACAGTGACTGAAAAATATATATGAGATAGTCCTTCACTCACGCCTAATGTATGTTCTGAAGATTCTGATTCTCACTAATGAGAGGAGGAATTTCTGTCATTCTGTTGGGCTATTTCCTCCTGGAATGTATTAGCTATGCAATAGCAACAGGTAAGACATTACTGATACAGAAATGACAACTAAATGAATACCGGATCAGGCAGAGAGTTTCATGGGGCAGTTTTGAGGTGGAGAATGACATCTTAATTATTATCTTTCGTACTGAACCAAATGAATGGAAAATCCTCAATGTATTCCTTTCTGTAAAGTACTTTATGTTTAAACTTTTTCTTAGGGGAATGTTTGTTGTCCATATTAGATTTTGAACACAGAGCAAACCAAACATGTTTCAAATTGTCTTGGCATTGGCAGCTGTTGATACCAGAAATGTGGAGTATCTGTGTAATGGAGCAAATTTTTCTGTTGATCTCCATAGAGCACATTTATTTGGGTTAATTGAGTAGGGCCATACTTGAGGTAAGGTAAATACGTATTGAGCTATCCCGTAGTAGGGCAGTAAACCCTGAGTGTAGGTAGAGAAATTAAGTCTTGTGTCACAGTATAAGTAGACGAGAATGGCGATGGACAGACAGTTAATAAAGGAATTCCGCTCGATTGGAAAGGATGAACTTGGGTACGAAGGGGCCCAGTTAGCTGAATTTGTTGAGCGATGTGTTAGAGAACATAAGCAACAACTAGCCGAGGAACGAGAGAGAGACAGACAAGCGCAAGCAGAGGAACGAGAGAAAGACAGACAAACAGGTGAACGAGAGAAAGACAGACAAGCAGCTGAGCGCTAACGAGAACTTGAACTAGCCAGATTGCAGGCCGAAGAGAAAGCCAGAGAACGTGAACATATGTTAGCCATGGAGAGGCTGAGGATCAAAGCCGAGTCCAGAAGGGATGAAGACTTGAATGAACGTCCAGGACACATGAGTGGGCGATCGGAAGGCAGACGACCAATACAGATCACCATGCCCACGTTCAATGATAAGGACGAAATAATTGACAACCTTATGTCACAGTTCAAAAAGCTGGCATTGGTTCATCAACTACCCAAAGACCAGTGGGCTATCAATGTTTCGGCATTCTTGCAGGGCGAAAGACGTCTACCATAACATGACGCCGGACGAGGTAGATGACTATGATGCTTTAAAGAAAGCGCTACTATGGCACTATGAGCTGTCGGCGGAAACGTTTCGGAAACTCTTTAGAGAAGCGTTGAAAAGAGCTACCGAAATGCACGTGCAATTCCATAACCACGTACATGTACTATTTGATAAATGGATGAAAATGGCTGGTACCGTGCAAACGTATGAAGGCCTACGCAAGGAAAGTTTGAAAGAGCACATTTTAAGTACCTACCGGAAAGACTTAATAGTGTTCTTAGCGAAGTGTGAATTCTCAACCTTGGATGATATAAGCGTGATGGCCGAGTGCTATGAGAGCGCACACTCGCGTCCAACCACCTGAGGTGGCAGGGACCGACCTGGCATCAGCGAGCATAGGAAGACCACTGAGGTGGCACCCCAAAGACGGAATGGTCAGAATGGTGGGAGGCCAGAGGCCGGAAATCCCAGCCGAGAACATTTCCGTGGGTCGGGGAAGACTCAGGGGGTGGAGAAGGATACTACGGGGAGGAAAGGTGAGCCGGTGTGTTACGGCTGCAACAGACCAGGCCATGTCATTAAGGATTGTAGAAAGTATCGTCCGAAGATGGTTAATACAGTAACTACAAATACTGTTATGGAACAGGAACCAGTGGAGTTGACTAACACAGTGGTAGCTACGGTAAATTGTGAGAGGGCTACCGTACTGTTAGATACTGGTTGTAGTTATCTGGCCTTGGTAGATAGTAGGTATGTCAAGCCTGGGGATTATACAGGCGAGACGGTTGAAGTCCAGTTTGCTAACCGGACAAAAGATTCGCTCCCGGTTGTTAACATAGACCTTGATTCGCCATATGTAAAGGGGCAAATTCAAGCAGCGTGTTTGTTGGGACTGTCTCATGACGTGATATTAGGGTGTAGGTATATGTTCCCACAACCTAACTCTATGACATGTACACCGGTACATGTGGGGTCCGTTGAGACGAGGGCTATGAAGCGAAGGTCAGGGTCAAAGCCGCTAAGACGAACGATTTCGCCCATAGACAGTTTGCTACCTGGCGAGTTGAAGAAACTTCAAATGGAAGATTTGTCTCTCAACAAGGTACGCAGAAAAGGGGTCCATACGGAAATTGCCGCACGGCGAGGTGAAGTTTGCGACGAAACACGGTATTTTGTATCGGTACGCCAGGAAAGGGACTGATACGTTTAAGCAAGTTGTTGTGCCTATAGCGAAACGAGCAGAAGTGCTTAGGCTGGCACATGAGGGTCTACTTGGAAGCCACATGGGCGTGGCAAAGACCAGAGAGAGGTTGGTGAGGGAATTCTACTGGCCAGGGGTGTATAGGGATGTTAGGAGGTTCTGTTTGTCGTGTGACATGTGTCAGCGGGTGGCACCTAAGACCTCCCATCGCCCAGTGCCACTAGGAACCACCCCACTGATTGACGAACCTTTCTCGAGGGTGGCGATGGACCTAGCAGGTCCGATAAAGCTGGTGGCAGAAAGCGGTAATCGTTATATACTAACGATAGTAGATTACGCCACCCGGTACCCAGAGGCCGTGGCCTTGAAAACGATTGACTCAGTCACAGTGGCTGAGGCCCTGTTAGGACTTTGGTTGAGAGTTGGGGTCCCGGATGAGATACTGACTGACCAGAAGACGCAGTTTGTGAGCCAGGTGATGGAAGAGGTAAATAAGTTACTGTCCATTAGACACCTGACAACTACCCCGTATCACCCGCACTGCAATGGTTTGGTGGAGCGTTTCAATGGAACTTTGAAACAGGCTCTGAAGAAGCTCTGTGAAGGTCGACCCAGGGACTGGGATCGATACCTTCCGGCGATACTGTTTGCGTATTGAGAAGTGCCTCAGGCTAGTTTAGGTTCTTCACCTTTTGAATTAGTTTATGGGAGGACAGTTAGGGGACCCATGGCTATATTAAAACAGATATGGACAGATGAGCAAACATCCGAGGAAGTGCGAACAACATACCAGTACATTGTTAATCTACGCAACAAGCTAGAAGAGGTTTCCAAATTGGCTCAAGAGAATCTCTACGACGCAAGGGGATGTCAAGCCAAATTTTACAATAAAAAGACGAAGGAACGTCACTTCGAGGTGGGTGACAAGGTGTTGTTGTTGCTGCCGTTGGAGCACAACAAACTTCAAGTCTCGTTGAGGGGACCATTTGTGGTAACGGAGAAAAAGGGTGGGCAGAACTACCGTATCCAGGTAGGAGACAAGGAGAAGCTGTACCACATAAATCTCTTGAAACGTTACCGTGAAAGAGAGACACCCAGAGTTCGTGGTTGCTACAGTGGTAACTGAAGAACCCGACGACAACAGAGGAGAGGCAGAAGTACTCCCTAGTTGTCCTTTGATGACAGAAGAAACTTATGTCAACGTTGTCCTTGATGGAACGTTAACGTCAGAGCAACATAAGGAAGTGGTGTCGTTATTCCAAGATTACGCAAGCGTTTTGATAGAACGACCTGGCAAGATGGAGTTGGAGGAGTTCACACTTAAACTACTGGATGAGAAGCTGGTGAAGTTGAAGCCATACCCGTTACCCTATGCGAAGTTGGAAACTGTCCGAAACGAAATTCAGACTATGATAGACTTGGGAGTTATAGAACCAGCTGAGTCAGTCTATAGCTCTCCGGTTGTGTTGGTGCAGAAGAAAGACGGCACACAGAGATTTTGCGTTGATTACAGGAAGTTAAACAGGATCACAGAATTCCAGGTAGAACTGCTGAGCCTGAGACCATATTTGCCGGGGCGGCCAAAGCGAAATACTTTTCAAAGATCGATTTGTCTAAGGGATACTGGCAAATTCCGGTTCGGAAGGAAGACAGAGCAAAACTTGCCTTCACAACTCCAGATGGGGCCTATCAGTGGGTGGTTATGTCATTCGGGGTACAGACTGCGCCGGGTGTCTTCACTCGCATGATGCGAAAATTACTGGAACTGTTAAGTAAGGGGGACTGGAGTCTCAAATTTCATGGACGATTTACTTTTAGCGACAGCGACTTGGGACGATCATATCATCTTGCTGAAAAATGTTTTAGAGCGACTTTGACAAATGGGACGGACCGCACGACCATCTAAATGCCATATAGGTATTAGGAAATTAACTTACCTAGGTCATACCCTCAGCGAAGACACGCTAACACCAGATAGTTCAAAGGTCGACCAACTTAGGAATGCAGCATGACCAACAACTAAGACGGAAGTTGATCTTTCTTGGGACTAGCTGGGTATTATCGTCGCTATGTTGCTAACTTCAGTGCTATTGCAAGCCCATTGACTGATTTGACTTGAAAAAAGGCTCCGACAAAAGTTATATGGACAGACGCATGTGAGCGTGCATTTCAGACGTTAAAAGACAGACTGACGTCAGACGCCATAGTGAAACTGCCTGATGTGACACGTGATTTTGTCTTACGTACTGACGTTTGTGATAGAGGTTTTGGGTCAGTACTATTACAAGAGCATGACGGAAATTTATTCCCAGTTGCCTACAGTAGCAGAAAATTGTTGTCTGCAGAATGAAATTATTCAGTCTCTGAGAAAGAATGCTTGGCAATTATCTTTGGGATAACTAAATTCCAACGTTACTTATATGGACGAAAATTTATTTTAGAAACTAACCACCTACCACTCGCATATTTACCTCAAGCTAAGTTGACCAATGGACGATTAATGAGATGGTCATTATTTCTACAAAAGTACCAAGTCCAGGTACGGTATATCGAAGGTAAGGAGAATGTAGGGGCTGACTAATTAAGTAGACTAGGGTCATCTGAGGTGAAGGGTTCACCTGAGGACGTGTAAGTGTAACGGTTAGATCTCCCAAAATTTGGAGAGTAAAAATCCCTGATTTTACTTTTAAGGAGGGGGTTATGTAATGGGGCAAATTTTTCTGTCGATCTCCGTAGAGCACATTTAGTTGGACACGTGTATGATTAATTAGATTTATGGAGTTCTGCGCACGTTTTAATTGCCATAATGCACGGATTGGTACAGTCTCTGTCATGAGTTAGCAATTTTTGATTAAGACTACGTTTGTTTGAACTGACCGGGAAAGGGGTCAAATTCTGATCGGTATGAAAAACTGTCATTTCTGAAAGTTACCAGGAATCAGTTGGGTAATCAAGGTTTGTCAGACGAACTACATGGTTTCAGCAAGTTCGGGCGGGAAAACGTATTTCATTCAGATTGGTCACGCTGTGAAGGGGGCGTGGTTTCACATGAAAACTCTTCAGTTTTATGTGCAAATAGCAAATTTGAAAATCAGTCGACACCATTTTCTGCGAGAGAAAACGGGTAGTGGACTCTGGGTCGAATTTAGAAGAAATTCACTTGTAGAAATCATCCAAGGGAAGCAATTGTCTGGAAAAATTGACAGACACGTTCTGGAAGTGAGAGCTTGGAAAAACAAGGTATCTGCAACAATCTTATGTAATTTGTTGATACTGCTATGATGCTTCGTTTGATTTATTTGCTTGTATTTGCATGGATTTATTTGTTTAAGTTCGTAGATTTAATTTCTTGATATGGTATACCTGGATTGAGTTCGTTTATCTGAGATTGTACAATGATATTTTTCTTTATATAAACTTTGACGACTTGTTCAGACGTATAGTCTTGTTTATTATAGGAAATTATGTATCTAGAATTTCGTGCCTTATTTTAGTTGAGATACAAGAATCCGTGAGAATTCTCCGACCTATATATGAGTTCACGTATGATAACCACTTGATTGTTGTTATAAATTCAGTAGCAAGGAATTTCATTCATTTGTGTAATTGAGACTAGTCTGAAACTAATGTCTCAGTGGGATGTTGGAATAGCCATTTGCTGACCATTAATTTTGTGAAACTAGGTTAATACGGTCTGTCATGGCCAGTTAGACTAGATAGCCATAGAATCTGTTTGAAATTAGGATAGAATTTATCTGACATAACGAGGGGGGAAGGTACTGATCTATTCCCCCAGTATAATGTGATGGAAGATTTAGGTTGCTTATTTTGTTATTTTGGAAGGATGGGATAGCTCTGTGTTCTGCGTCTACATACTACGTTTTACAAACTCAAAGTGGACCCAGAGTTGGAAGGGGCATAAGAGGTGAGGCACCCTGAGGATTTGGAAAGAAAGCCAAAAGTGAAGAAGACCCAGACTTACCTGCACAAGGAAGTCAAAGTGGATAATCGCTGTGGAATTGGACTGAATCAAGACCACCAGGTTATGAAACTGTACAAGGCAATGTTTTCGATATATTTCACTTGATCTAAATGATGATTTAAATTCTATCGCTTAACAGATCGGCTCTTGGTATAATCATTTCTTTGTATTTGAAAATTCGCGGAAGAAGTTAATTCAACAAGAAAGAAGTGTATCTTTCCATTGTAATGTATTATTACTTTTGTTTATGAACTTTATTGTTAGAAATTTTTTATTTTAATTTGTCTTTATTTGTAATGGGGGCTCGTGTTATTCTGTTCTATATACCTGCTCAGCTCTTTATCCATTCCACCTGTAAACTTCTCAATTTCTATTGATATTTACTCGTTCCGGGCAAATTACACCGTCGGCGATCACCTCTAGATAACGATAACCAAAACCCAGAACACCCACCCCGACAAAGCTGGGAGGGGAGTATCTGACAATCTGACAATCTGACAACCAGATCTGACCAAAAAAACAGAATTTAACTGAAAATGAAAAAAAAAAAAAAATATTCAATAAATGTCATGTTTGCTATGCTCCAGCGATAATGTCATGTATAAGTTATAATCTACCTGTCTTGGGAATATTACTGCAGCCATGTGTTTGATGTCCAAAGATTGCCATGGGGTTAGTGTTGAATTCTTACGCAAGGTTACCTGACCTGCCGGAGACCGGAAACTTGAATCGGCAAAGGCGATAGATTGCACAAGTTAACAAAGGCTTGCATTTATCAAACCTATATGTTAAAGGTTAGCTCCAAGATCAAAAGAAAGCCCGCAGGGTGAACGAGGCGTGTTCTTATCCATCCCCACATTGACAGACAGCAAGAGGGACACTGTCCGCTAAATTTGATTGGATTGCTTCACAGCGATATCCAGTCGAAATTGAGATAGAGGGTGTGATTACAATTCAGACCCGAATGATACTTTCCGAACTCGTAAGAGACAATTTAGTATTCGCCTGGAGGGACTGCAGATCAATAGGGTTTACTCTGAGGGAGAAGCCACTCGTAATTTGGCAGCAAAACTTAGAGATAGATTCTAAGGAAAGACAAAACTCTGAGAAGGAAGCTTTTAAGGGGACACAGAACTTCGGGTTCCATTGAATCCCAAGTCTTCAAGAGTTGGAGATGGAATTGAGACTGAAGTCGAGACAGTTGAAGTCGACAGAAGGGTAGTCATGGGAGAGAAAGTGGAGGAGGAGTCAAGAGACAGCTGAGGAGGAGGAGGAGGAGGAGGAATTTGGAGGAAAGTTCAGGAGGAAGGGGAGAAGGAATTGGAAGAAATAGGAGAGAGAGAAAGGATACAACAGATGAGTAGAAATACAAGACAGGTGGAAATCAATCTCACACTGCTAATCAAGTGATGCAATAGGTTTATTAAAGGGTCGAGCAGAAGGAGTGTAATTGGAAATTTGAGTCATCTGATTATTGAACTGATATGAAATTGTTATTCATTGAATTTCAACCTTTTTTATATATTTAACCATCTAACCATCAGCATTGCTGACTGGGGGCTCAGTGCTTTACATCTATCTTTCACTAAATTTAACTTCCAACAAAATAGAGCCTGGGTGGAACTTCTATATTAATGTAAATAAAATATTGGGAGTATCCCACACCAACCATATACAATCATCACAATAAACATGGAATGTACAAAAATACATCTTTTTGGTATAAAAAATGATTTTATTTCTCTGTGAGTCCGGGAACCTTTCCAGATAAAGTGGGACAGTTGGCAAGTTTGTTACATACATTCTGATATTAAAATGGACAGCAGGTCATACCGTAACCTCTTCTTGTCTACCACCAGTAGCAATAAGAATGGGAAATAACTATATACATTGGACCCAAGAAGATTAAGCCGTTAAAAGTCACATCTACATTAATAGGCAATTCACTTACCAAATGGCATCCAATCATGTGTAAGAATTGCAGAGCATTGTTCATAATAAAAAAAAGCAGAGCGATAGATGGAAATATTTCTGCATCTCAAAATGCCAGGCCTAATTAAAAAAGCTGAATCATAAAACCACTAATATACTAATTGAAATTGCCATGTATGTATTTTCTGTAGTTTTTCATACATTCTAATTTTCAGTTGATAAATAAACAAGTGTTTTGCAGAATGTTGTGCTGTGACGATGCAATTAAGACATATGGAATCCCGTCATATAAAGTACCATATATACTTCTTTTTAAGTCAAGTCAAACTGCAAACAACAAATATCCTAATCTGCCACAGCATACCAGTGTCTGTGTTTTTTGTTCTACTGATTACTCCTAACAAACTGCACAGACCCAGATCTGCCATCACATTATGTGATGGTAGATCTGGGTCTGTGTAGATTGCAGCAGGACTTAACTTAAAAGCAAGTATAGACAGTACAAACTCAATGTATATAGTAATATCGTGATGACGATTCAACTGATGCTTGTATGACTTAAACAACTTTACCAATGAATCTTATACTGCTGATATCTATCACTTTAGGTACTGGACATACTTGCTTGTAAGTCAAGACCAACTGCAAATAAACGCACCAGCAGATCAGAGTCTATGTTGTTTGTTCTACAGATCTGAGTTGGTGCAATTGCAATTGGACTTATAAGTGAGTACATATGGTAGACTTAAAATTATGTTACTTCTAAAAGTGATACCTGCATGTTTGTCATTTACAGCCAGGAAAACGTGAATTTTCATGCATACCTAAACTGGCTTGGCAACAGGGTTTCATAGACTTTTTCCTTGTGTGAAGATTCTGTACACTGAACACTTAATATATCATCAGTAACTTCTCCCTACATCAATCTGAAAAGAAACAATGAAGTAATAAGAAAATCAATTTCAGATGTTTAAGTCCTGAAACCTTACTAAGCTGAAAGATGAATAAATAGCTAATCAAGTAGAATGAATTCAAACAGCTGTTACTGAAGTCTCCATGAAGTTGTCTAAGAAACAAATACTAAACGAATGAAGCAATCTGACACAATGCTTTTCTAATTATTTGCATGTACAGCTACAGCTGGACCCGCATATAAAAAAGTAGATTTGTATTTGTAAAACATGTAAGACCCCAGAACAGACATATGGCAACATATTCTAACCAAACATTCTAAGTATCAAATATATATATATATATATATATATATATATATATATATATATATATATATATATATATTTATACATACACACACACACACACACACACTCACAGAGGTAAAACCTGTTATAACGTGATGGCAGCATGGTTCCCATTTTTTAGTTTAAGAGGACTTCTCTTTTCAACATCCTAAATACATGCTCTCGGAAAAGCAGATTATTTGTATCCCTAGCAGATTTTTAATCCCAGCACTGTGTTTAAAGTTGCCTTAACTTCACAGTGCACCGTTTCCACCATTTTGGCATGTATACAATTCAAAACTGAAGCATATTTGATGTCTGATGAAACCCGGCCAACAAAAACAAATGATATATGATCAAGAGGTTAGTTAAAACTGATGACATTTCAATGCACATTTTCTATGAGGAAGTTTTTTGACAAATTTATTAACGCGATCCCGCTTATATCACAATGTTATTCTTTGGACACTAAGCATCATGTTATAACACGTTATATATATATATATATATATATATATATATCTCTGAATTATTGATATGATTAAATGATAATCCAATCAGGTTATCTACATATGTACACAAGCATCCAATCAATAATTCTTTCATTTCCCTGTGCTTTTTGCTTAATAATGCAGTTTTCATCCCAAAAAGTACAAGTCTTCACAATTATTAAAAAAGGGGTAAAACATGGTTACAGTTGTCCATTTCACTAAGTAAGCGTACACAACCCCCATGTCAACTATGTCTATATCATCTTGATTCTACCTATTTTACTACAGTCTAATAAAAATTCATTCCAAAGATAAAGGTTTAATTAATATAGTCTTTTTTCTCATAATGAAACTTATCCAAGCACTTGCTGATATAAACCTATTTACCAAGTTTTATTGGGGGGCTCCGAGTGGCCGAGTGGTCTAAAGCGCTCACCGTTACGGATCATTGCCATTTCATCTTTGTCTGTGTTGTATTGAGTCTTGGGCTCTGCCAATGTGGGTATGTGAGAATACCTGTCAGTAGCTTTCCGTGGGTCGGTGGTTCTTTCCGGGTTCTTCCTCCACCATTTATACTGGCCACCATGTATAGTCTATATTGCGCTGAAAAATGGCATTAAACCCTATAACAACAACAACAGCAACAACCAAGTTTTATTGAAACTGGATAAGAAATATAATCTCTAGATCTGGGGAAACAACAAGCTCAGCCAGTCACATAAACAACTTCTCATTAGTATGTGCTGATCTCACTTATTATAGATCTAGTCAGGACATTCATGATGTAAGTCAATTACTAAGTTTGAGCAAAATCCAACCAAAATTTGGTCTTCACAAGCTCAGCCAATGAGATACTAGATTACCTACACAGCTCTAGCTCATAAATAAACCCATGCTATACTTGATGTTATACGGCTAATTACCAAGTCCGTCAGAATCTGGTCAGAAATATAGTTGCTCAAGTGTTGACAGCTCAGCCAACCAAAAATAGAGTTGTGAAAGTTTTGAAAACATCTTGTAAAGATGCCTAAAAAAAATTTTTTTACATTCTGTTTGGTGCTTTTTGAAAATTCATTCCAAGCATTTTATGGCTTTAGTAATGGCTGCCAAATTTATATGGCACACTAGCATAATTTGTATAAACCTGACAGTACTTAATGCAAGAATTTTTCTGTAAAATTAGGTCAAACTATGCAGTTTTAGACGTTATATTATAATGTATCAATTTTTTCTATCCATGTTTCAGGGCTGGTGGCCATATTTGATAGACTGGTATCTGTAAAAATTTGAAAAGCCTTGTCTGGATGATTTCTGTCAAAATTTGCTTAAACTGTTGTCAAAGGTTCAGCTATTTTTAGCAATGGCAGCCATATTCAACAGCAGATCAAGATCACTGGAAAACATTTTAATGACCTTCATACCAGGACGGTATCAAATTTTGCCAAATTTCTGTGAAACAGTTTTGAGAAATCTCTTAGGTTCTATTTTTAGTAAAGGACACAGATCAGCAACATTTGTACCAACTGAAAGACAGCCATAAAGGATGCTTTCCATTAAATATGATAAAATTCTTACAGCAAGTGTAGAATGGAATCATAACGAGTCAAAGGAACCTGTTGTAAAATCTGACTGCGTCCATGTGGGGCTAGAAATGACTTCTTGCTCCGGCTAGAATAACTAATGGGCTAAAACATGGAAGAGTGAGTGTAGAAAGTATAAATGTATCCTGTAGTCACATTAAACTTCTGTTCTTCTATATTTTCATGTCTGGTGATTCAAATACTGATGAAATACCATTAAAACTTTTCTTAATTTGCACCACTACATTACATCTATAACATTAATAGCAATCTTAAAAACAGCTTCTTTCCATGCACATGATAAAATGCAGTTAAAGAGGGAAACTTGGGATCAATGCATTCCAGCTGAACCAGTTAAAGAAGAATCTCCACTTAGCAGTATAAACTTACATAGTTTTTACTGCCCCCTAGCCTGGACAATTGGCAACATTGATTGAAAACTGGTCATGGTGAATCAATCATTTCAGATGAACCTATCAGGAAGGTGCAGAATCTAAGGATTGTTGTGTAACAGGGACTTTTCTTGTGCAGCAACAGCAGGTCCCTCCCTGGGCTCATCTATCAACAGGCCAAGTAGATCACTAAATCCTAATCATTGAAGCCACAGGATGGCTATCAGGGTAAGCCAAAATGTGGAAATCCTGGCTTGGTGGAGAAGCTGCAGAATAATTTGAAAGGTGGGAAGAAGATTTAAGGATAAAGATGATCCCACTTCTGACTGAAAGTGTCCACCACCAAGGCCCTCTGATCTGGCAGCATGTGAAAAGGAAGCTTGTTTCTCAAAACACGACTATTGGCCTCCCCCACAATGCTGAAACAGTAACTCTGCTATCAACTGGTGGGGAGACCATTCTGTGAGGACCTCATAGCCACAGGTTGCCCACCTAGATATTCCTTTGCCCAGAATATATGTTACCTTCATAGAGAATGTTCTAAACTTCATGCCATGTGTAGGGCCATATGTTCCTCATTGACACATGATTTACACTACCACTGTTATGTTGTCTTAAGCAAAAATAACAATGCTGCCTTAGGAGGCTGACACACTCCTGAAGGGATTGGAACATAGCCTGCATTTCAAGGTTGCTGTTTTCAGTGCCACTTCTTTCCAAGACTACAATCCCTGAAGAACTACCCCTTCTGGCACCTGGAAAGTACTCTATCCCAGATCTGATGCATCTGTGTAGAAAAGAGTAGAGTACAGGGCTGAAATTCAGGACACAGGTTTGGAACTGATTCTGATCTACCCATCAACTTTCACTGACATAACCTAATGGATTCCGAGTTGTGCTCCCAAAGTAAACATGTTTACAGACAGATTATGGATTGACAGGCATAGTGGCACAGTGAAAGCAAAAGTATAGCTCATTGAGTTTTTGTTTCTCCATGCTTCACAGTGGGATGGGGTGGCAAGAATGTTGAGACAATTCAGAAGAAAAACAACTTGAGCATCACTCTGCACATCCTGATGGAATTGTTGTGAATTCTTATTAACAGCTCTGCACACCAGGCAATCTTGTGTAGTTATATCCCATGAAGCTCTGCACACCAGGCAATCTTGTGTAGTTATATCCCATGAACAATGCAGTGCTGATGGTCTTGATAGAATGGGCATGATTTACTGTTTATAAGTAAAAGAGAGAGAGAGAGAGAGAGAGAGAGAGAGAGAGAGAGAGAGATGTATGCAGGCACCAATTTATCTATCTTTAACTGGAGAATTTCACCTACCCTTTTGATACTGAAAAATTTCATAATTCAGTTGAATAAAAAACATTCTAGTTATAACAAAGATCATGTATGAATTCCAAATAAAATTTTAACATAATGACATAACAAATCTAACTTTAAAGTCATATTTTTCAAAAAATGTATTTAATATTATGTTATCTGAATCTATGGATGCATTCAGGTCCTTATTTCTGTTAAAGTTGATGCAAATTCTTTTTTTAATAATCCTATTCAATTAATTGATAGTGTACCTCCTGTTGTGAAATGAATGCTGTGTGTTGAAGAAGTAAATAAAAAAAATTGCATTCACACTTGTCTGAAGTGAAACAAGATCGCACAAGTTACGACAGATACCCCATGCACCAGTTCTTATTAAAATAATATACAATTTCTTTCAACATCCGATCACATCATTACTGAGTGGTAATTAAAACATAAGAAAGTATATTTCTGGTGGTTGCTTCATGAACATACAACACAAAACTTATTGGTAGAAGCTAATGGACCATGTATTGTTCCAGAAATATAAAGATGATAAAAAGTTAGGTTCATTTTCATACTGAAGAAATGAAGATGTGCTCGTGCTGTGTGCAATGGCACTACATAAATGTTGTTCGTCTCAGGTATATGTGTGCATGAGATAAAGAGAGAGAGAATTATTGTATTGTATCTTTACTTCAGTTTAATCTGCACTAGTTTTTGTATTAATGAAGTTGCAGCTTTTTTGTTTTTTTAATCACCAGTGGTTGCAAAAAGTCATTTGAGGTATATGCAAGTTCACATGTAAACTTTTTGAAGATGGATGCTGCGTGTGTGTGTGTGTTGGATTTTTAATGTAGCTTTAACATATTTTCAGTCATATTGCTACGATGTCTGCAGTGTGGCAGTTTATAGGTGATGTCTAGCACTAGGGCATCATGCCGCAGACATGTAGCATCATGTCCCACCCAGACACATTATCCTGACACCAGGTCAACCAATCCTAACACTAACCTCTTAATGCTGAGTGCCTAGTGAGGCAGCTGTTAGTACCATTTCTGCAAGTCTCTGGTATGACTTGCCCTGAAGATGGATGCTAATGTGCATACTAATAACAATAGAAGTCATCAACATGGTTTGTTTTCTTTGCCACTCATCACCCTTATAACCTAAAAGCACAGTAACAGCTCGTACATTTGACCATTATAGTGTCAATAAATGATGTACTTTAGGATAGGTGAACAGCGTAAATTTAACTGTTGAATTGTAATGTGTCACATTTGCTAAGCCCCAGCTATAAAGTCATGTATAAGCTATAATCTACCTGTCTTAGGAATATTACCGTGGCCATGTGTTTGATGTCTAAAGATTGCTGCGTAGTTAGTGTTGAACTCTTATGCAAGGTTACCTGACCAACTGAAGACCGGAAACTTGAATCGGCAAAGGCGATAGATCGCACAACTTAGCAAAGGCTTGCTGTTATCATGCCTATATGTTAAAGGTTAGCTCCAAGATCAAAAGGAAGCCCGCAGGGTGAACGGGGCGTGTTCTTATCCGTTCCCACGTCGACAGACAGCAACAGGGACATTGTCCGCTAAGTCTGATTGAATTGGTTCACAGCAATATCCCATTGGAATTGAGATAGAGGGTGTGATTACAATTCAGACCTGAATGATATTTTCCGAACTTGTAAGAGAAAAGTTAGTATTTGCCTGGAGGGATTGCAGATCAATAGGGTTTACTCCGAGGAAGAAGCCACTTGTAATTTGGTGGCAAAGCTTAGAGGTAGATTCTAAGGAAAGACAAAGCTTCAAAAAGGAAGCTTTTTAGGGGACAATGAACTTTCTGTTCCACTGGGTCCCAAGTCTTCAAGAGTTGGAGACAGAATTGAGACTGAAACCGAGACAGTCAAAGTCGGCAGAAGAGTAGTCATAATAGGGAAAGTGGAGGAGGAGTCTAGAGAATGCGGAGAAGGAGAATGGGTCTAGAGAAAGCCGAGGAGAAGGAATTTGGAGAAAGGTCAGGAGGAAGAGGAGATCGAATTGGGAGAAATAAGAGAGAGAAAGGATACAACAGATGAGTAGAAATACAAGGACACGTGGAACTCAATCTCACACTGTGAATCAAGTGATGCAATAGGCTTATTAAAGGGCCGAGTGGAAGGAGTGTAATTGGAAATTTGAGTCATTTGATTACTGAATTGTTATTAAATTGTTATTCATTGAATTTCAACCTTTTTTGTATATTTAACCACTGAACCATCAGCATTGCTGACTGGGGACTTGGAGCTTTACATCTATCTTTCACTAAATTTAACTTTCAACAAAATAGAGCCTGGGTGGGGCTTCTGTAATAGTTTAAATAAAAATATTGGGAGCACACCACCCCAACCATACATTTGTCACATACAGTATAACCAACGTTTAATTTTCATTAAAAAAAACTTCAGTGTAAATAAGAAAAACTTGTGAGGTAATGTAAACAGCTAGTATCAAATTTCTGTATTTATCTGTTCATCATCATGCATTCCTTAGATCAGGAAGATCACCTAAGTAAAGACTGTGTTCATAAGGAGAGAGAGAGAGCTTTAAATAAAATCAACGGTTTTAAATGGACCATTATCTTACTCCAAACTACATGTACTTAAAATGATGTTATTGACATTATGACCTACGTTACACCACTCAATCACAGAATACTATTTGTCTCCCCTTATCTAAATTCATTCAAGCTTTCTACAATTCAACTGTGAAACATGTTGCCAACAGAAATAATAAGTAACCCATTGATACAAATTCCAAAACTTACTTGAACCAGGATGCATATATTAGTCATCTGTATTCTTATGCTGACGACTGTGTATGACAAGTCTAGCAGGCACCATTTGGAACCAAATGAAGTAGTTTAAATAACAATATATTTGTAAATAGGTGCTGTACATGCATACGTATCAAAATAGCCAAATGCTTTCTATCACAACTCTAAGACATTCTGTTTTTTTCACTTTACCATTGACTTGCCCATCTTTTTTCTATTCTATGATCTACATATACTCGAATAAATTGTGTATATATTTATAGTTGCTTGTGATCTATCATCTACTTTATATCAGTAGACAATTATTAATTGTTAGAAAACTATTAATATTTTTCATAAGCTTCCAGCTTTCTAATGAATTTCCAGCTATTGCTTTGCTATGAATTTTATGTGAAAAGATTTCTTGAATAAACATTGATACAGAAAAAATGCAATCTTGTTGCTCGATTTTTTTCTCTCTTCATGACATTTCATGTAGTTTCTGTGATGATTTTTTAAAATAAATACGACTGAAATGAAACCATACAACTGTATATATGGAAAGCAATATTATTCTTCGTGTTTCTTTTTAAGATTTTTCTTTTCATTCTAAAATAAATACAAGACATGCTTAATGAAATAAATTATTATATTATACAATGACATAACTGCCAAGGAACAGTGGTGATTTGTTGCCATTGATCCTTCCACTGTTAACAGGTGAAGTTTGATAACATCACCAAATCTGAATATTCCGTACGTATTTAATCATTTGTGAATCAACACTGCACATAAATTAGAAAATTAGCCATTCCTTGGCAATTTGTAAGATATTTCAAACACCCTAGTTAAGTGGTATTGCAGTGTCAACATGGAGGGGATTAAGTCCCCACTACCAAAGAAAGTGAAACTATAAATTGTGTCAGCTTTAATGTACATTCACCACTATCCCTACTTCGGTGGGTGGGTGGGTAACAAAACACAAAGATTTGGCACCATGTTCCAGCAACTATAATAAATAAATCTGTTATCACATTTATCAGTGTACTCTGTGTGCCCATTTTTGTTGTACATTGTGTACCCATTTTTGTTCTGTACAGTGCATCCATTTTTGTTCTGTACACTGTGTACTCATTTTTGTTCTGTACACCATGTAAACATTCTTGTTTGTACACTGCACCCATTTTTGTTCTGTACACCGTGTACCCATTTTTGTTCTGTACACTGTGTACCCATTTTCGTTGTATATGCTGTGTACCCAATTTCATACAGTACAGTCCCTGATCTGCCATCACATAATGCACAGATTGGATCCATGCGATTTGCTTGAAATCACTGGTACAAAGAACAAAGACTCACATTTGGAACATTTATCAATGGCAGATCATGATCTAAACCACTCACTGTTGGCAGTTCCTATGCAAAGACAAGTAAGGTGTATGAATTTCACAAGTATACAAAATCTTTATGACCATGTACCACAGCCACTACTGCACATTAAATAACATCCATTTGTCACCATCTGTTAAAGTATCTGAGACAAAATATTGAATGAAGTCTGGTAATCAAGACTTCATATCCAATAAAATTCAACACAATTTAACTATATTCTATACAGACATGTGTAGCAAATCCTGTCTGGAGTTTGGGAATCAATCAAAGGAACTTGTTCAAATGACAATGGTTTTGCAAATTCAAATGTGATTGGTCTGGGAAACAAAAAAAAAGTAGGGCCAAGTGTTAAATATATCAAACCCAGCATAAGATGGCCAAAGGTCTGAGATACAAATTCTTCTATGGTCTATTTAATAGTAAAGCATGATTTCAACCAAGAGACATAGAATCTCCATGTTTTCCTCTTGCTCTCTCTAATGGTAAGATGAGCTGTAGCCAAGTGTATAATAATAATAATAATAATAATAATAATAATAATAATAATAATAATAATAATAAAGACTTTATTTAGAGAAGGTAAATCAATTGGTTACAGAACTAATCTACCTTGAGGCCTTCTATCTGTTATGTACAATATAAACAGTATATACACACTAAATAATTAATTGATTTTAAAACTCAAAGTATCACGCCTGGAACACATGCACAGGCATCTGTGAATACATAACATAAACATATATAAAATATAAAATATCATCCTGCATTGAAAAATTCAACTGTGAAAATGATCCAAAATTACAGAAAAGGAGGCAGTATTTATTGTACTAAAACTGTTCAATTTTCTAAAGATTTCATCTATTTGAGATATTGATTATGAAAAGAAGAAATGCTAGGAGCCTGCCTTATGTCACTGGGAATGTTGTTCCATACCAGTGGACCAGTATATTGAATAAGAGACTAATTCAGATTTTTTGGTTGTTGGACTGGTATTTAAATTGTTTTTGGTTGTTGGACTGGTATTTAAATGTTTAATGACCTTTGTCTGATCCCTAATAGTATCTTTGCATGCAACAACAAACCATGGTTTCTTGACATATTAAGGAATCACTGTAATTTGTGGTATTGTATCCCCAGCATCCTGGAGAATCTATGTAAATAGAAGTATTGTATCTATACTGTTACCAAAATGATCAGCTGTCAGTTTTGACTCGCAGATTGATTTAGATGGCTCCCAATCAGCCCTGTTCAATTTCCATCTCCATCAAAGCCCTTAAAGTTTGTGAATATTGCTTCTAAAAGATATATGAAAGTGGTCACTAGCATATTGGTTGTCATCACCTTCCCAAGCAAAAGGTATATAAAGGGATGGATTGCAGTGAGTCAAATTTGAGGGCAAGTTGGATCCTGTTGCAGGATGCTGGTAGGAATATGACTTGTCATTAAAGAGGCACACACTGTGTTTACAGCAAGTCCCCTAGCTTCTTCCCTCTCTCATTGATATCTTTACAGTTTCGAAGTGTATGGTGGCCATTAAAATTACTAAGTAAAACAATAGGCACTGGCAACTGTATAATATGATGATCAAAGTCAGACTGTTTGATTGGAGTGCATGGAGGGAGGCAAGCTGAAATAAGTCATAGGATTTTGTGTACAGACACATTAACAGCTACAGCCTGTTGAGTAGTACTGAGATCAATTGGACTGAGGAGTTTTATAATCATAAACACTCCCCCAGCAGCCTTATCAGTATTTCTGGAAAAGCTGCTGTATGTAGTAAAGTTTCTAAAGTTAAATCTGTCACTATCCTTAAGGAAATTCTTCTGAATGCAGACAGCTGTTGGATCATGATCTTGAAGACTAATTATATCAATATTTACCTTTAATCCTCTGCAATTCCACTGTATTATCATGACAGACATATTTATGGTTTTGGTGTAAGTACAGGACATCTGACAGCTTTACCTGGTGTGATATTAGGGGGCTCTCCAGTGTCCATAAACTCCAGACTCTCAAACTTGTTATACTGTCTGATAGGATCATCAGATCCTTTCTAAGTCTAGCATTTTCTTTTATCCTCTCCTTATTGGGTTTAGAGCATGCATTACTACTGGTGCCAGAAGGCTGCTCTCTTTCTCTGTGCTGGATTTGGTTGGCTTGTCATTTGAAGCATCAGGTTTCCTAGCTGATACACTCTCATAATAAGTCTTTGACAGATCTACTTCGATATTGGTTTATATGGTGGCTGATATGTTTTGTTGACAAGAGGCCTGTGAATCTGGCTTGACCTTTCGGCCAAGTAATGAATGCATATGTGCAGCATTTGGGGAAGTTTGTTTCTCCTCTCTAGCAGTGCTAGCATGGGATCTGCAAGCTGTGTCAAATGGAGTTGTGGCTTCCTGGCCTCCGGAAAGTTTATTTTCTCCTGTTTCACATACTGAATCTTCTTTCTTCCATTTGGGTCTCTTTCTTGGGTATGAGAAATGTTCTGCCTGTCACCATAAGATTTCGCTCTGAGCAGGAGAGTCTATTGTCACAATTTGTGCCTCTCCTGCACACATCTAAGGCAGACTTGTTTCCTCTTTGCAGCCATCTTTGTAGTGGCCATATTTCTGGTACCTGAAACTGGGCAAAGAATCAGGAATCAAAGCATCAACATGGATGCTCAATGAAAGGGTCAACAAGGATGCTCAAGAACCTGGTGTAGCTGACTGTCAGTATGTGTTCCTGAGAATCAACTTGTCATTAAGAAATTTCTTGGAGCTCTCATCCTCACTGCAACCAACAAAATCTCTGAATCGAACATCTCTTGATGAATTCTGAGATACCTTAATAGTTATTTTATTAGCTCAACTACTGAAGCAGTCACCAAACTAACCTTTTGTTTAAAAAACACATTTTGGTTCAGCTAAGTCTGAAGCTCTTTGGTTATCACAAAAAGTGATAGCTTGGTTAGCTTTTGATTCTCATCATTGGATTCAATGATGAGAAATCTCAATCAATATTTCTGACTTGGATGAGTTTCCTATTTTAATTATTCATGGCCCTTTAGAGGCCAGGTCTCACACCAATGGTTGTTTTGGTTGGTTCTCCCATTGTGGCATCACAAAAAAAAATTTGTTACTTGTGCTCCCCACTTGCCTTGGAGCCCAACAAGGGGACAAAGATTTTGGCCAATATAGTGTATTTTTCATTTCAGGACTACACATGGTGATATACTCAAGCAAAGTATAAACTGAACCTTGCCATCGCCATCAGGGGTCATGTCCTTTGTAAGGTTTTGTGCACAACATTGCTGATGCATCACAAAGATAACACTTTTAACTGTACCAAACAGTCCAATTCAACTACATTAACAGAGTCCCTGAAGCTTGGGCATAAGTAGCCAATCGATCAGACCTGGCCCTTACAACCATGCAGTAAGGATCACATCAGGCCTATTCTCCAAACCCTGAAATGAGCAGACTGGGACAGATGGATTCAATCTTAATGATCACAAGTTGCTTTACAGCATGTATGGGCACATGAGAAACTATACGGAACTGTACATATAGGCCAATGATGGAGAACACACTAAATGTGGGCCTGTGGGGCCATACACATGACATGTGGGCCTATGGAGCTGCACATGACATGTAGGCCTATGGGGCAGTACACATGACATGTGGGCCTATGGGGCAGTACACATGACATGTGGCCTATGGGGCAGTACACACTACATGTGGGCCTATGGGGCAGTACACGACATGTGGGCCTATGGGTCAGTACACATGACATGTAGGCCTTTGGGGCAGTACACATTACATGTTGGCCTAAGGGGCAGTACACATGACATGTGGGCCCATGGGGCAGTACACATGACATGTGGGCCTATGGGGCAGTACACATGACATGTGGGCTTATGAAACAGTACACAGCATGTAAACCCATGGGACAGAAAATTAGCTGTTGATGGTTGTTGATCAGGACTTATCTCTCTATGTAGAATATACAAGAAATGTTGAGAAAACTGAAAAGGGTGGCAAATATTGGCAGGTTGTTAATGCACATGGTCACTAGACCTGGTACAAATGTATAGTTATTGGTAAGCAACTTTGCTGTTAATGTGACCATTATGTGACTATTATATTGACCATTATATTCTTACATCATCACTATGATGTCGCTTGTTACCTATGTGAGCTGTAATGCTATAAACTCAGACTTGACTAATATGATGTGGTTGTAACTAATGACTTTTTTAAGTAATGAAAAAGAACAATACTTCAATAATTTTAATAATCACAAAAATAATTCTGTGAATAAAAGGACAAAGTCAACAGAATCTATACAAGACCATGATAAACCTATAACTTTCAATACCTGTGCCATAATTAAAATTTAACAAGCCAACATTTTATTTATGTATTTGCCTCCCCACATCCCACCTTTATTCTAAAATCATTAAACCTGTGCAAAAATGATGAATTTTTACATATTGATTCAGTGATAATTTTATGGATAATTGATAAATGTATTTTCCCCCAATACTCCTTCTCTGTAATGTCCCTTACTTGGGGATATATACTGTCTATACTTGCTTATAAATCGAGACCAACTGCAAACAACATAGATCCATATCTGCAGTAGCATAATGCGCCTACAGATCAGTCTTTGTTTTTGTTCTACTGATTACTCCCAACAAACTGCACAGGCCCAGATCTGATGGTGAATAATGCGATGGCAGATCTGGGTCTGTGCAGTTTGCATTTGAACTTTTGACTTGTAAGCAAGTACATGTACATATTGTATTTAACTAGAGTAGCAATTTAAAATGAAACACAACCTATCCATTTTTAAGTTTTCTGATAGCTTAGACTCCTAGCTATGTTAAATATAAATTTAAAAAGTTATTTCCTCAAACATTTTCATAAGTGATCAATTCTGAAGTGAAGATATGATAAACTTCATCTGCATAAAATTCAGCAATACTGCATCTTTTTTCCCCCTTTTCATTCAAAAATAATTGTTGCTTCCATCATAGTACTATAATATTCCAAATTCACTCAAATTTCATGGAAATGGATCATAAAATGAGGGATTCTATACAATATATCACTTAGATAAAGCCTTCAGAAATCATAAAAAGTCAAAACTGATTTACAATTCCTCTCTCAAGTGCCATCTGCAATTAAATTTCTCCACCGACTATGATTCATTCTATGGATATGACTGGTTCCTACTCTATATATTCTTGGAAAAAGCATATTGATGGTATTTAATCCAATTGATGAAGATTTTAGATCAGGGCCTGCCTGGAAGCTGAGAAATGGAATTAAGACTGATGGCTTCCTGCAGAAAATAATTACATAACCTGAAGTATAATCTGTGTTTTATGAAGGATCACTGGTTGACAAGCATATTAAAAGCAAGGCCAAAGCAAATTCAGTGCTAGACCATTCTTTCATGCGAGTCTGTGGCAACTGACTCCTTCCTGGAAGACATATAGTATATCTCTAATGATGAAACCATGAACCAGTCTAAATACAGTTTTCAAAATGGAGGGGATAGCCATACTGTCTGACAAAGATGTCCTTAGTAAATTGTATTTGCAAACATTTTTCTAAAATGGGCATTTGCTTATTATGAGATATGGGCATACCATCAGACACACATGGTAAATCTTAGTTAATTTATACAAGATTTTTGTTCTCTCAATTCAAAATGACCTACTGTGATGGTGCTAATCACCAAAGGAAGTAAAAAAATTTAAATTGTGGTAAATTTTAATGAAAACAACAATTTCAGTGATTGAAAATTTAAGGCTTGTCATGCTCTTAACAGACATTTGTTTTGTAAAATCACTGCTGAACACTACCAAGCATGTTCTCACAAATGTATTATTACTTTTTTCATATATGACTCTATTTCTTAAGAAATGAACTTGCAAAAAAATGGAAAATTAAACATTAAATATTAATTGGCTTCCAAAGAAAATAATTGATTGGATATGGGAAATATAAAAATAAAAACAGGTACTGTTTTTGTTGTTAGATAGGTGTGAGTACATATTGGGGCACAGACTGGTGCCCTGGTGAACCAGTCTGAATCTTCAGGCAATTAATAATGGTTGTGTAGTAGGGACATTTAATATGATTCAACTGTTTTCCAATTTTCTAGTCTTGTGCATAGCCATATTGGATAGAATCCACATTTCAAGAAATGTTCTGCTTCTGCAGTCTAAAACAACACAAGCAGAATCTTTACAGCACACTCACCCCATGGCCTTATGGTCATTAATCATTTGGTTTAACAGGTCTAGCTATATTGTCTATGTAGTAAGTGAGAACAACAGGCATTTGTGTTTATGCAAATTAATTAACAGGACTTATAATTAGTTTTAGATTTTGAAAATGCTGATGATATAAGAGACAAGATAGTAGGTTAAGTTTCTCTAATTAGCAAGAGTAACTTATATATAGATTTAAAAGAAATATATATTTTATACTTGAACTCTGACAATCTTTTCCAACCCTTACACATAAACTACATTTATTTAACATTGATATTTTGAGGGAGAGGTTGAAAGTGAGTGCGAGTCTGATCAGATATGTTGCAATCATTCGTATGTTTTCAATTCAACTTCTGGACAACTCATTAGTGAGATATCAAATGTTTAGTTTAATGTAGAAAACACAGATTCTGTGTACCAGAAACAATCAAGCCAGTTAAAGAAATACGATATCAGGATGTCTCCTGTGAAGTCCACTAGGCTGTTAAATATACAGAGGCAGAAATGGACCAAATGAAGAGAGAAGAAGACAAGAATAACGACTTCCAAAATTTGCCTGAATATATGAGGTTCTTCATTTGGATATTGAAGACCTTTTTTGACAATAGCTCTATCCTTTTTATCCTGATTTGATCCTTTGCATACCGCTGTCAAAATTGATGTCTTTGAGATACCATTGCGTGATTCAAAAATACATGAGTGACCTAGACTCAGCTGATTGGTATAATTTTGGAAAACTAAAGTACTCTATGTACACAAAATTCCAACTAATGAATGTGACACCAATGAAATTTGTTTGACTTGTTGAATTTGGATAATTACACAGGTGGCCTACACATTATTGGGATTTATCTTAATTGTCCATTAGAATAACTGGACTAGATTTGATCAAGTATGTCTTGGCGTTTTGGGTTTCCTGTTGATGTTTCGCCTCCTGCGGGTCCCCTTCCTCCCTTCCTCGCTCGGACATATTTGCAACTAAAACGTGTGACGTTCGCACATAAAAGTGTGACTGTAGTGGCTCCATTCCTACAACCCTGACCACTTGAGAATCTTGACATTGAAGATTAAAATAGGTCGCAAAAGCACTAAGTTTGCGTAAGTGACTTTAATCCTTAGTGATTGACTGGTTTGGGAGAGCTTTTGAATTTGAATTTGGCACAGTGAAAAGAAACCAATAAAGAAATATGTAGCCTATAAAATGTTTGTTTGCTCTACTGACTAATTCCTCAATGTAGCTGCCACCTACCCTACACAGCTACAACAATTGGCTGGACAAGTTACTGTAGCGTGTCCCTAAGAAAGACTCTACTTATTTCTTTGCGTAATAAACAGGAGTACAGAACATGAACATATTATAATTTTAATGTCACCAATGACTTCAAATGTTTCCTTTAAGCAAGTGAACTAAATAAATCAGTTATTGACTTAACACAAAAAGAAGAAAGAGTGAGACTGATTTTGATTTTGGACACTGAGATCTAATCTGGTAGTCTCAAACCTTGTATAATTTTAGACCAAAACAGGAAAATGCGTATGAGCAAGCTTTAACTGATGGTGCGAGGTGTTTCACAATTTAATGGTAAATAAAATCTCTGAACAATGCAACATAACATATGCAGCCATACAGAAAGAGAAAGAATGATATTTAAGTCTAAGAACCATGACAATTTTTCCATATTAGCATTCATTTCAGCAATAAATTTAATTTAGTTAACTTCTCGGCTATTATCCAACTTACGCGGTTAATTGCTGGGCTCTCATTGGGGCTGTTAAGTATGGCACCCAAATGTAAATGACACCATTCCAGGCAGGATTTGAAATTTGCATTGCTGCTTCTTGTCAACACCTCATAGCAGGATGGACAAATGGCTAACATTTTCATTTCCACTGAAAGTTATGTTCCTGCTACATTACACACAGTGTGCCCAACTGCATCACAAGTTGTGTACTACACAACCTTTAAATACATACTGTTGTTGAATATGAGCTGCCATCATGGATTAAGGATAAAGCAAATAGTTTGCATTTCTGTGTAAAACTGGTTTGTTTTCTGTTCTTTATTTTAAATAGCAGAGGTTGTCACTTAGCATTACACTGTCCATATCTCACTGGATTACATTTCCTTTGAATCAATGCGATAGATTTATGCCATTCAAGAGAAGCTGAAAGATGTGCCTCTCATCAAATCAGTTACTCAAGATTTCCTTGAAAAATGAAAAAGCATAAAATTTCTTGAAGTTCCAGTAAACAGTACAGCTCATGTGATTTTTCATTTCTCTGCATGTTATGGCAGGGCAATTAATCACATTTTAGTGATCTTACACTACCTTCTCCTTTAACTTTTGCTTGTTAGTGCACCAAAGAGAAGGCGTTTTTTCCTTCAATCCAATTGTTCTAGCTCAAAAAGTGGCCATGTG
Source organism: Megalonaias nervosa (assembly GCA_016617855.1). Lineage (NCBI taxonomy): Eukaryota > Metazoa > Mollusca > Bivalvia > Unionida > Unionidae > Megalonaias > Megalonaias nervosa. The sequence goes on along the minus strand of JAECUM010023895.1, from coordinate 42,436 downwards.
GATACCATTCAGTATTGAAAGTAAGGCTGAGTATTTATTGTGTTAGTTTTTTTTTCACCAGTTGTGGGATCATCAGCCTCCCACCTGACTGACAAATTCATCTACTCAATAGCAACAGGGTATGGATTATTAAGATTAAAGTGTTGTTCGGTGGGTGGGTGGGTGTAAACTAATTTTAATGATTTATTACTTACGTGTTGCTATTGCATAGCCCAATTTATCAGTCAACAATCAGACCTATTGTTATTGCTAGATTCCCTCCTTCAACCCTATACTGATGCCCCACTAGTTTAGGTTTCATCCTGAAAAAGAATGAAGGACAGTGCACACACGAAGGGTATCCGTAGGTTGGGCCATGGTCAGTCTAGTATTCTAGAACCTTCTGGTTCACTCAATGGGATGATGAATTCTCTTCTGTCAGGGAAAAGAGCCAGCTATGCAATCATCAGGTGAGTACTACATCATTAAAATTAGTTCCCCCCCCCCAATTTCATAGAACTGAATCAACCTTTTCTTAACACACATGTGCAATGGCTTTTATTTCTGTTCTTGATGTAGCCTAAACTTGTGGGACATGAATCTGGGGCTGGAGAAAAGAATCTGGCAACAGCAACAAGTAAGTATTACATCATTAAAATTAGTTTCACCCCCTCCAAACAAATATATTTTAATATAAATAATACATAACCTGTTGCTATTGTGTATAATTTTTCAGTCTGGTAGAAGGCTGATTATCCCACAACTGGCAAAAGAAAAGCAATCAAAAAGCATATTCACCCTCACCACTGAAGAGACTACTGCTGAACGGTACCCAGTACCTTTTTAGCCATGACAAGGAAATGGTAAGCTCTTTGAGGTGAGTCAAGCATGAAGGTGGAGAATCCATGTATTGGTGTGAAAGACAGCACCTGTGCTGTGATAGGAGGTCCATTTTCTGAGGTAATGTCCTGTCCTAGGATAGTCCACCAGCAGATCAAGAAGAATACTGAACCATGATTGCTAGGGTCACAGAGGCAAGATCAAAATGAGATAAGAAGTGGAGTGCCTGACCTTGCATAATTGTTCCTGAAAAGTAGAAAGGCATAAGCCATCAGATGATACCACTTCAGGCTGAAAGCGTCCACTGCCTGGACCCTATGTTCAGGGACTGTGGAAACTAAAAGGGTAACTTGTTGTTTAGCTTTTCTGTCAAACAAGTCCACTAACGGAGTCCCACAAAGTTGGAACAGGCAATCTGTTATGGAATTGAAGAAGTGACTATTCCATGATAACTATCTTCCCTTTCCTTGACAGACCCCACCAAACTATTTTTTGCTAGGAATATGACAAACCTGGAGTGTAATTCCTCATGAATTAGCCATGTGAAACAGGAGACTGGCACACAAAGACCTTTTATTTAGTGAACACATCCTTGAACAGTGCCCTCATTTCCAGATTGTTGATGTAGAGAGTAGATTCTTTCCAGGACCAAAGCCAACAGCAAGAACAAGAACTACCCCTCTCCAGGTATTGTCCAATTAAAGAATTAAAACATGGCTATGCTTTAATATAAAGAAGAGCAATGCTAAGCTTAGTACTGGATTAAAAGAATAAGAACAACTAATAATAGTAAATTTTTAATCCAGGAAGATGTCAACCACACTTATTCTAATCCTGGAAACAAATAATTAGAAGAAAACCTGTTTGGTAAGATTGCTAATAATAATAATAATAATAATAATAATAATAATAACATTAATAATAATAATAATAATAATAATAATAATAATAATAATAATAATAATAATAATAACATTAATAATAATAATAATAATAATAATAATAATAACATTAATAATAATAATAATAATAATAATAATAATAATAATAACAGTAATGAATCCTATCCTTTACTAGCTTTTTTAGTATGAATAGGTGTTCAAACACTAAACACACACATTGGATGTAATTAATGGTGTGTGACATTCTTCCTTAGAATAAAAATTTTGATGATTCATAATATCTGAAACAAACTTAACGGAACCAAGATGAGGCTGCAAACCAAGCTAGGATATAAATACCTACCCAAACTAGAAAAAGGATCATACAATAATCTCAGTAAATTTACCTAAAAACCACCGGGTGGTTGGGGGTGGTGGTGGTGGCAGGGAACCTAAACATATGAAGAAAAAAAACATGACCAAGAATTGACAATAGCTTGTAAAAAAGGTTATTTCTGAATATAAATAATATTTGACCTGAATGTATTATTGCATCGCACAAATGATACACATGACTAAAAAACTCGAATCACAATGTATTTTCAAAACAAAGATAATTCTCTATAAATTGTTGATGAAATCCATCTTAAAGATGAATGCTGAATGAAACAGAATAAGGAGTAATGTTCCTAGGCAAAGAAGTTATGGGTTGAAAATTTCTGGAGTCACAATATGGGAGAATGAATTTTTATTTTACTTGGATATCTGTTTTAACATTAAAAAAACGTTTGGCCCGATAGGGGTAGAGAGATTTGCATATAAAATTGAATGTCAGTATTTTAAGTTAACAATGAAAAGATGTAAAATTTAAACTGAGAATAACAGAAGGAGAAAGCAGATGAAAGAATGAAGACAGGGATGAGGAATTGGGTCACTGTGACCCTATATTATGAAAACAGAATATAAAAAGCTCAATCTCATTATCAGTTTACTTTTAATTGAACATAACATTTACTGAATCCTTACATGTTCTGAGAGAGAGAAAGACATGCACGTAGAATTACTCAAGACAGAGACATGCATTCAGAATAACTTACGACAGTCGACTACACTTGTTTTCACTAAAACTTAATTAAAGCACATTAAACAATCTGGGATATTAACATATTGTTTGGTGTGGGTTTGGGTTGTATGGCACTGCAACACATGAATTCCAATTTGCCAACAATTTCATGTGCTGAGGCAGTTAAATGTGGTTCACCTACTTTCATGTGTCTCTTCAAAAGGCGTTTAACATACTTCTTTGCATAAGAAACACGAAGAAATTTAAAATGTTAAAATCAACAGTAACCTATAGTATAGTTGCTTATATAACATCTTTCTTTTAAATGAGTAAACTAAATAAATCAGAGAGAGAGAGAGAGAGAGAGAGAGAGAGAGAGAGAGAGAGAGAGAGAGAGAGAGAGAGAGAGAGAGAGAAAGAGAGAGAGATATGTTCATTTCAATACTGAGATCTGGTAGTCATGAATGTTATAATTTATGCCTGAACAAGAAATTATACAAGTGAGCAAACTATAATTGCTGGTGCAAGATTTTCTTACTTTTTGGGGAAGAAAATCTGAAAATCTTTGATTAGAAATTAACTATCACTGAGGGGAAGAAAGGGCAAAGTCTTGGAATAATGACAATTTTCACACATCATTATTCATTTCATCAATGAATTTAATTCAGTGTAATTGTGGACAACAACCTACTGCTGTTAATTGCTGGGCAATAATTAGGTCTGTTAAAAATGATTCTCCAAGTCAGATTACTTTGTGTAATATAAATGTAGTCTGGGGAGGGTGCAAATTGATTTTAATTGTGTAATACATGGTTCTTTCTGGAGTTTTCCCAGGTCCTTCCTCCACCATGTACACTGGCAGCAATGTATAGCCTATTTTGTCTGAAAAATGGCATTAAACCCTACAACAACAACAACTTACCTGTCAATCTTGTTTACCATACCTTTTACACAATGGAAAAACCCTCCATGTGCTATATACACCATCTTCCTGTTTTGGATTCTTAAAACGTTTGCATCAACCCAGTCTGACTCTGTGCCATTAGTCCATGCACAATAGCACATCCTTATTTTTTGCAAGGACCTTTACTAATGACAAACATCTGAACCAGGGTTGATGAGAAAATCTGTTAGTGACAGATAAGTATTACGTACATAATTTTAAAAGTAGTTACCCTCTCCAAAAGTACATTTTAATATCAGCAATATGTTACCTGTCACTACTGTTTTGCTCAATTTGTAAGTAAGGAGGGTGGTCTGTAAAGAAGCAGAAGTAAACAGGAGTCCCTTGAAGGGACTGATACTCACTTAGGAATTCTCTAAATGTCAATTCAGGAATTTTAAGTTTACTACAACGGGGCTTTCCTTATGAGCTAGGAACTGGATGTTTACCTGGTTACTTTTACATTACACATGATTACTTTAAAAATACCTGTATCCCTGTTGGGGTAGGCCCCCCCCCCCCTTTGGCAACTCAGCCTCCAACTTTAATGGAAGGCCCTGTACAAACTTTGGAACATGCTTCTCCATAATGAACCTTATCTAAGAAACAAAGATTTTCATGCACTAAGCACTCCTTTCCACTTGCCTCTCTTGCTATCATTGATTGCATTTGATGAATCACTGATTAAGTTTAGATTCTTTTAATTATGTTACCTACATAATAATATTTACAATAGTGTGCAACTGGTCAGTGAAAAGGAGTTGACCTGATACCATCATTGCCATGATGGACATCAGATCAGCCCCATTTGTACTGAGGAACAACTAGACATCTAATAAGTGTTTCAGTGAAAAACCCATTTAGATATGACCATCCATTCAGGTGTAGAAATAAGGATTTTGTAGAAATAAGGATTTTGAAGATGGCCTCTATAGTGGCCATGTTGGATATCAGTTTGGCACGATTTTCACTGATGACCAACAATGCTTAAAACCCTGTGTCAATCAGATGGAGTAGCGACAGCATGATTTTCATGGTGGCCAATGTGGTGTCCTTATTGGTCATCAGAGCAGTACCATTTTCATTTAGGGGCTCCATATTAATATAAATTTCCATTCCATAACAAGATTTTCAAGACTGCATCTGTAGCTTCCATATTGGACATCAGATTAGTACCATTTTCATTAGGACCAACTAGATATCCAGAGAAGTCTTTAATGTCAACTCCATATTGATATCTGTACAGGAGGAGTTGCAACAAAATTTTCAAAATGGCCAATGTGGTGGCGATATTGGATGTCGAAGCAGCACCATTTTCATTTAGCACCAAGTTGACTATGGGGTCAATGTGTGTGTTAAGTTTCATGTCAATCCTCCAAGTAGTTAGGAGGAGTAGCAAAAAAATCTGCTAACTGTGCAACCATTGACAGACAACAAGATGTCGTCCCACAAACTTTTCTGTTCTATGACCAGTAAAGCTAAAAATCACTCACCTTATAGCACAGCCACTCAACTGCTTCTATACTGTAGCAGTCTGTGTCACTGTGTAGCAATAACTGGAATACAAAGAAAATATAACTTGGCTCTGCTTTGCTAAAGACTGAGGTAAACAAAGATCATGTGAACACCAAATAACAACCTTAATAAAATCCTCAAAAGATCCTATGATCACCAAATAACAACCTTAATAAAATCCTCAAAAGATGTGTGTGATTGAGATATGACCAGAAAGTAGCAATAATCCTTGTAATGATATTTGTATCATAAGCTTTTATCCTCATGAATAAAATGTGTCTCATCTCTCAGTGAGAGATAAGCTCTCTTGATGGTGAGCGAAGTCCGATTAGACATGGTGGATGCTGAAATATCAGCTACACCCCCTAAGGGGGAAAGAAAACCTTCTTAATTTCTTTTTTCTCCCTTTAACAACTGCTGAATATTGTAGATATTAAGTGCCCTAAACAGGCAAAGGAGTCTATCTTGATCATCACCAGCACACATGCTACTGAGGCTGGGGATCTCAATTGTGGATGGAAGTCGATTTTTTGTCTGCAAGGGAACATGGCTGACATAACAAGGAAACAGAATTGTAATTCTCAATTAACCATAAACATCTCTCCTTTGTTGATAAAGCATGTAGTTCACTTCTTCATGATGAGACCACAGCTAGAAGATAGTTTGAGGTATAAAATTTTCAAATGAAGCTTCAACTTGATGGTTCATAATGTTTCTTTTTGTTCATCAATGCCCACAAAACACACTAGCACCAATGAGTGAGGCAACCATCTCTGCATGTTGAAATAATCAATATAATCTACTAAATGATGATCTAAGCTAAATGACTGAACTTTGGAAAACTGAAGAGTGTCTGAATGGGCAGCCCAAAAACCTTTGACTGTGGAGACTGAGCAAGACCTCTCTTCTAATAGGAACAGCAGAAAATCTGCTACTGCAGCCTGAAAAAAGGCAGCTAGGATTAACATGTTTCCTTGTGCACCAATCACAAAAGATTCTCTACTTTGCATGGTAGACCTTAGATGCAGGATTTCTCGGGGGTTGGATAATGCAGTCAGCAACCTTGCTTAGAAACTTCATATGGCACACAGATCACTGGAGATGAGGCAAGCGTAATGGTGGAGAACCTTTGGATTGGTGTGAAACAGAGTACCTTTGTGTCGCAAACACAGTCACTTCCACACAGACCTTTAGGGCCACAGAGGTGCTAACAAGATAATCTGCGCCTTTAATGTCCCTTGTAAAGTACCTGTGGAATCAACTTGAAGGGTGGGAATGCTTAGGAACACAGTTGATCCCACTTGAGGCTGAAGGAGTATAATATCTCCTGAATCTGCCCATTGTAAAAGGTTTTCATTTTCCATGCAGAAAGAAGGGGTGTAAGTATCTCCTTGTTGTCTGAGATCATGAACTTTGCCACTTGACAGGATCTCTGCATCTTTTCTGGTTGAAGAATACAGTACAAATTGTTCATGTGTAGGATGTTCTCTTCCTAGGCCAATGGTTTGGAGAATTACTCTTTCTGGCTCGAAATGAGCCCCCGCCCTGAATCTGACACATGGGTGTACAGACATGAGTGGGATTCAAGGGCATGTAGAGGAATTGCTATCTGCATTGTTCTTCATCATGCCACCTCAAGGTGGTACTGAAATGTTGACCTTGAATTCAGTCTAATGCTTCTGTGGTTTCCAAACCACTAACAGAAAAGACCATAAATGGAGTCTCTCTAGTGGGTACCAGCTCTTCTTTGGATTTCAAAGTCTACAGAAAGTGATAAAGGCAATCTGACAAGTAAGTTTTGACTTGTAAAGTCCTCAACAAATTCCAGGACTTTTTCTGTCCTTTCTGGGTGAACATGAACCCAATCCAGAACAGTAAGGAATTTATTCCCATGTACATAAAATCATGAGAAGGCACGATAATGTGATTTCTCTAAGCTGTAAACAAATCCTAACCAAGTCACCATGAACCAACAGTGGATCATATGATGTAAAATGAACTTTTTGTTGCCACTGTGCAGCGACCAGCCGTTGAAATATTGCATATGAGGAATCCCCCAATAATTTAAGTGAGCAGAGTGAAGACCCTGGGCACTGAGCTCAGCCAAAAAGTCATGACGATTGACAATGTGTGCCTTGATGTTTCTACTACAGTCCCCAAATACTATTGTAAATCAACCAAAGAGAACTCTTCCTTCAAAAGATTGAAGGAAGCCAATGAGAGCAGATTAGCATGTGAGGCAATAGTCACTATGGACATGACCTTTGAATCTAAATGCACAGCAAATAACCGTGACAAAATCTTCACTTGTAAAAGTGTGGTACCGACCAAGAGGAGGAACAAATCCTATATCTGGAGGCTGAGATTATATGTCTCAAAGCAGCAAAGGGGAAGTGGGACTGAGCCCCCCAATTTAATTAACAGATTCTTGTCCTTGACACAACCTCTGCAAAAGTTCTCTGCCCATAGGCAAGTGAGAAAGTAAGAGCAGATCAATTTGATGCAGTCCTCGGGTGTCTTTCTACGCTGTACAGAACCTATGTGCCACCAAATCTTAAAGTCTTAGGGTACATATCAGAAGTCCTTGTCAAAGGACCACGTCTCTTCTTCAACAACTAGAGATGTTTGGTTGGAAGGGTTTGGAGATCCCAGAAGGGGATGGTGAACTATCACCTTATCATGGGCAAATTCCTGAGAATCTACTATTGTGGACCAGGCACTATTACAGTGGTCCTCCTCTTGAATGGCCCCCCTGACCAGCGGCCACCTGCTCCTTACTACCAGAATCCGTTGGCACCAACAAGTTTGTGTTCAAAAGTACCCCTCACAAAGGCCACCCTGCTAATGTGACCAGCGGCCAGCATATTAGTGCAAAAATATAAAATTTACCCCTCACAAGCGGCCGCATTTTATTTTGTAATAAGTATCCAGAGTCAGTATTTTATTCATAACGTGTGTTAAGTAATCCAATTTCTGTTTCTTGATGTCAGGTTTTTGTTATTGAAAGAAGTGTTGACTAAAGTACATGTAACACTAAGGTTAATATTATATATATATTTACGCCTCACAAGAAGCCACATTTATTCCATAAAGCAGAGAAAGACTCAAATTTTAATCCATACAAAAAGGTAAGTACACGTAATCTGAGTAACCTTACTGGTGTGTTATCATGAGATGTCCGGTTTAGTCACTCTGGTAATTGTTAAGATTACAATTATTGAACAGTAGTAACAGCTGAGAAGTGGCGGTATTCATGTACAATACACAAGTCAGTGGGAAAATGGTTTGATAGCCTTTATGGCTTCCCTTAGTAAGATGTTGAGCTTGTTCACTTTCAAAATTAGTGGCTATTACTATTGAAAATAATTGCCAAGTTTACAAATCCTAATGGCCGCGAGGTGCTATTGTTCAGGTCAAATCTGCATACATATCGAAGCCGTTTTGGCAACTCTCACTTAGTTTAAAGAAATGTAAAACCGATAGGGTACCAGACTGCGACTAATGAATCACGTGACAACACATCGCATTTTGTTTAAATGCAAAAAAATTGTTTTATCAGTCTTGTAGTTGGCAACATTGATGATTACAACCGGACGTAATTGTCAAGATCATAAAATGGTCAGCACTGGCTAAAAATAGATTTTGTGCAGACACAGACACAGACACACACACACACACACACACACACACACACACACACACACACACACACACACACAGAAATTAACCTTGAACAAAACAGGGTACCAGACAAAGACCGAAAAATCACGTGACAACACATTTATCACTTCCTTTACGAAGAAGGCATTTCGTCTGCATAATTAAATTGCATACAGTTAGCAACATCCGAATAATTCATAACCAAACATTAACATGTCATCACGTAAACAGAGACGATTATTTTAGAAAAAAGTCGGTTATTCTACTCGACGACATCGTGTGAGGTGGGGAGGGGGCCTTGCCAAACAATTTTAGGTAGAAAAGACTCAAATAAAACAATTTTATGTTGAAAAGACTCAAATAAACAACACTGTAACCGATAAGGAGGTTATTCAGCAGAAGGGGGAAAATGGATCTAATGGAAAGATAATTATGTATGTACAAAGATTTAAATGACGTTTTTGAATGGTTTTGCAATGTGCATGACAACACCCGCTCGCGTATCACGTTTACGCCAAGGATAAGAACTATTAATGCATATTCAGTTGAAATAAGTCTATTATTATAACAAGAAGAAACTTTTAATAATTAATGTTACTTTTAAACGAAGATATTAAATGAAGATATTTAATGTTTTGAAGAATGTAGTTTTCTTACTACATACATTACATACACTTCTCACAAAAAATTTAGTCCCCCTCTGGAAAGGCCATCCATCTTATAAGGTCACTTTCCTGGTGCAGAAGGGGTGGCCGTATAAGAGGGGGACCACTGTATTCTATATGTATGTTCTAAATTTCAGTGGGATTCAGGACTATTAAATCTGGAACAACCCCTCTGCAGGAAAGGATAGTAAGCATGGACATAGATGTTATGTGACTTCCCACAGGAAGTGACTGAACTGTATCTAATTAGTGCCTTTTCTGAAGGACAAGAACTCTTCTCATTCCTCCTAGACCTCTCTGGAGAAGGGGGGCTAACTCACTTCTTTTATGATGATCCCTCCTGAGTAACATGAGGTGGTCTTTGAACCTCAACACCTGTACTAGTATGAGGCCATATAAAAGACATCCAAGGCAGTACAGGATAAACTCTCCCTTTCATGGGGAAACGCCACATCCCAAAAATGTTGAAAGTGAACATGGGGGTGGAGAAGACATCAGCCTGATCTCCTTTCCTGGTAGCATGCATAAATGTAGGCTCTGACCCTATAAATGGGGAATTAGGTAATGAGGAGAAAGGGAGGAGTTTGATCTGACCACAGACTACATACCTATATTTAACAAATGTTCTTGATGCCTGGTACCTGGTAACCAGTGACCAGTAGCGTGTCCTGTACCTGGCTGGTGGCTGGTGACCTGTCAATGACTGGACACCTAAAGTAAGTCAAGATTTGTTGTAAGATCCTTCCTCAGAACTAAAAGAGCAAGTGTGTCTCATTACCCTCTTGGGGTTCTGTTCATCATCGGACCTTGCATACCTGGAGAATGTTGAGGTGGGGTGCAATCAGACTCCACAGTAGGATTTAGTTTTATCCCCTCCAGTAGTGTGACTTTGCTTGTGCCTTGGATAATGCTCCCCCTCCCTCACAAAATCAGGGAGGGGGACTCTCAATCCCAGCTGAGGCTTGTAATCCTTTAAGATAAATGCTGTCCGAAGAGCACAGTCAATCCCCTGGAAAGTAAAGGTTTCCTCCTCATGGGTGGCAAAAGTAATTAAGTTCTGAAAGTTGCTCTCTCTCCCTCTTTTATTTGCGTATATGTTGTTGATCCCAGTTATGGCACGTACACTGAGATCTTAGGGCTTTAGAGGGAGAAGAAGAATAATGGGCTTCCTTTTTTATATGTCTGTCTGTTTTTATTTAGGTCACAGGTTTTGTCAGATCATGGACAACAAAATGGACAGCTGTCCATTCATGTACACATTGTACACAAAAAACGTGGAGCAAGTGTCTTATGGGGCTTCTTATGCCACTGTGAGATCATAGAAGAAATTTCTGAAGCATTACATTTGTTTGATGACCAAAACAATTCATGATAATGAGGGTTGGCTTCAGTTATCCATAGTACTTATAGCAGCAGTTCCTAACCTTGGGTCCTGACCCAAAGCAGGGTCACAGAAGGGGTGAGGGCAGGCGCGCAGTAGTCATGAAGGGTCAAAACAAAAAAGTTTGGGACCCACGAACTTGGAGTAAACATCAGATTATTTGATTGTTTATTAAACAAGTTTTAGCAGGGGAATATCATCTATAAATTATATTGATCTGACAAGCCAGGGCTTTCCTTATTAGCCATGAGCTGGGAAATTTACCTGGCTACTTTTAATTTACACCTGGCTACGTAAAATACTCAAAAACCTTTATCCCTGTTGGGGGAGGTCCTGCAAATCAAATTCCTTCTATGCAACTCACCCTCTAACTTTATATCTAATGGAAGACCCTGCAGGCATTAAATAAGGAATGACAAAACATGTAATCTCTGCTAACATCGCTGACTAATGAGATGTTAATAATGCACACTGCATGAAAAAAACATTACTGAACAGCACTGAAAAATTATCACTGGATCATCAAAATAAAGATTCTTTTGATTATAAGCTTGGTAACATTTTGATTACAAAGAAATAAGAATATCAGAGCAAGGATAAAGCATAATCATCACTGAGGTATTTTTTCTTTAAGCGACCATTTCTCCACATCTTGAGATGTCACCTGGAAAAGAACGAGTATGAGCTATTGTTTAAGGGCTTATGACACAGATGTTATTTTTCCACTGCAGAAAGTGTCAGCTAAACAACAGAGAAAGGTTACATATTATTGATAATAAAAAGGGACTGTTCTTGTTGCTTTTTGGTGCCAAACTTTGCTGAGTTAGCATGTAAGCAATATTCATGCCACTGCGCAGTACAAGACATGGGGTCAAAGTTTAAATTGAGAATAAGCTCAAGTGTCATCAAGTTCAGGAAGTCTGTATTGTTTGTGCATCCTGAATATACCAGCAATGAAAACAAATGTCCTGTGAAACAGTGTTTATCACACCTGGCCATCAGTAATCATCTAATTGGGTCAAAACAGGCTACCAAGATTATGTTCATCCCAGTAAATCCTAGTCACAGGGACTTGGTGAAGTTACAGTGAACTGTTAAATTAATGAGGCACATCTTCTTCCAAATGATAAAACACAAAGCTAGTGATTCTAACATTAAATATTCAATGACCACTTTAAATTACAGAACATGTTAAAAAAATTACAGTATTGTGTTTTTGCAAATCAAGATCCACAGTAGAGATTACTCCCATGAAGATGGAATGCTTACATTGCAGAAGGGCAAAATCTGAGGCTGAACCAAATGTTATTTTCTGCTTTTCTAATGGTGACTCATAATTATTATCCAGTTACAGTTCTTCCCCGTTGTAATGCACCTCATTATAATATTATTCTGGATACAATGCAGTACTACAAAGGACCCCATCACCAAAATCATAACAATGTATAAAAGTACAGGTCAAAGGAAAACAAAGTGAAACTTAGTCTTGTATCTTTATTATTTGAAACATTATTTAACAAATGTAATAGTACTGGCTATACCACTGTTCAGTATATTATACTATTCTCAATATACTGCAGTTCTGTACATATCACAGTAATCAAAATAACAAGGTTTGATACATAACATGGTCCATGCATACATGCCAGCACCCCTGGGCATAATTTGCTGCTGTTGTTGTTGTTGTTGTTGTTGTAGGGTTTAACGCCATTTTTCAGCACAAGATAGGCTATACATGGCGGCCAGTATAATTGGTGGAGGAAGAACCCTGGAAAACCCCGGGAAGAACCACCGACCCACGAGAAGCTACTGGCAGGCTTTCTCACGTGTCCACGTTAGCCGAGCCTGAGACTCGAACTCACGGAGACAGAGGTGAGATGGCAGTGATCCATAACGGTGAGTGCTTTAGACCACTCAGCCACTCGGGGCCCCCTGGGCATAATTAAGTATAAGCATAATTATTGCTATTGTAAGTGGGGAAAAAAGTTTAATCTATATATTACATGTCAGAATTATAGCAGGTATGAAATAGATATATCTATTTTTTGTGAAAAACCTGGTTCTGCTGCTGCTCAAAATTCTTGTCAGAGGGCAAAATCCATATGGATTAGAACCAGAACACAAACACAAATATTCTAAAAAATTATTTATTTTCAGCACTCACTTTAGTCTACATGTGTAACTTTCACTGAATGATTATTAACTGGAATTTTAAAATGAGCATGATCATGTACTCAGTGTCCTTATTTTCTCTCATGTTCTTCTTCTGAAGTTCATAAAGCGGTGTTGATTTGTCCTCTGTCTGATCTGACATGATGTTTGAAAAGATCCATCTGCTCTAACATTGTCTGTCATATAACATCCACAACTCACACATAAAGCATTTCACGTAACATGTGGCTCCTTTTTCTTTAAAATTATAGACTGGTCTGCAATATACATGTAACTAGTTTATCAAAATAATGAATCTATGAGGCAAAGTTCAAATTTGAAGAAACCTACCTATTTTCTTGGAAATTAGTCATGTACAGTTGCTATAAATAGCAAATAAGGAAGGTCCTCTTATGCTATTCTTATGCAGCAATCTTTTTAAAAATATTCTCAAATTTGTATGAGCGAAATTAAAAAGCTGATAATAAATATGACAAAACTTTACTTCTATTTTTTATTGTAACATAAAAAGCATAATCAGTTAACAGGCGAGTGTGTAACATAATTTGGTGAAAAAAAAGCATGATGATTATGCCAAAAGCATAATTGTTGGCATGTATGTCCACGGTTCTCACTCCCCAGTACTGTGTTGTAATGACGGAGAGCTGTATCAATGTGGAAGAAGATGAAAATGTGAAAGAAGACTCAAATGCAATAATACCCAGCAAAAATTTGTAATTTAAGTCAAGCATAAAAAAATAAAATCTATCTTCCTTGTAAACAAACATACAACACAGCAGTAACTACAACTACATGTGTCATTTCTATTATAATCTAAAACATTTTGCTTCTAAATGGTATTTCACTTCTCTCTGTCCAGAGGGAGCTGTGACTCCTTGGTGTGGGAGTCTAGGATAATCTTTGATAACAAAAAGATTTTGAGGAAATTTTTTTTACAAACTAAATGAGTTCAACCAAAAAAAGTAGCAAACTGAGTCTAAATTGTTTCCATTCATCAAGAAATATTTTCAACTGAAAAAGAATCTGTAACTTTATTTCTGGTCTAACACATGCTGGTGGGTATTCTGGATTTGACCAGGAACAATTTCTCTATCAGCATGACCTTGCCAGTTCTATATTCTCCCTATCAATTGCAATTTGTAAGAATAAACCTGCTAACCAAGTTTGTAAAGATTATTCATTTCCTAATGGTATTTGTTTCTGAGACCCTTGCTGGAATCAATTAGTGAGCCCTGGATTTTGTTGCATCTTTGTCCCTGACGACTCACAAAAACTTGGGTTTTGATATATTTTATCAAAAATGCTTATTATGTATGCAGATAATAGTCCTGCTCTGCAAGTAGGGACAAAAAATTGATCTCTCTAATTGTTTTGGAGGTCGATATGCATATATAATTAGATTTGGCTGCATGTAATGACTTGTGACATCACTGGTAATCAATAAAAGCATCATGTGGCTTATTAATGTTTACTAATGCTGCCATGAACTGCGCAGATTTTGCATGTGACATTTTGATTACGGACAAATACATTTATTGTTATTTTGTCTAGAGTTAAGACGCTTAGAGTTTTTTTTTCTGACTTCAATAAATGTGTATGTTCTGTGTAAATACAACACATTTCCTAAAGTGTTGAAGTTTCTTTAAACCATGAATCTTGACTTTTTTCATCAAAAGATGGATTAATTTTGAAGCACAATGTACTGTACAATTAAAATCTTTCTATACAACATATGTTTGCATAATTATTTTTCTGAGTGCCCAAGATTGCAAGTAGTTAATGCAAGATGTTGTTTAGGTTTGTCACTAATGAATTATTAATCGGCTTTCATTTGTTTAAGCTCTTAAGTCTCGATGAAATTAGCAACTGTTTGCTACTGCTTGACAAGGTGTTAGAAACATTTTAAAAATTTGCACTAAATATTTTGAGACAAATTTAAAAGAAAACATATATGCCCTGAACTGTGTTATAATCAATGAGAGAAATGTTTTGTGTTTCACTGCAGCCATTAAACATTTTTACCTTTTAATAATACGGTAGGTACAGGATAACAGATTGCCCACTCAACTGGGTGAATATGAGTAGTGTCAATGTGTTCTTTTATGGCCCCCTTTGGTCTCTGTTACATGTCACAGCCTCTATCCCCCCGCCACTTTTTTGGCACTGAATATGCCATCTGCAACTCAAGGAGGATTAGCATTAATAATCCATGCATGTAACCTGTCATGGGGGGGGGTCCAAGTCTATGATGTACATGTATATAAGTGACCAAACGCATGTGTTTGTATTTATGATTCGATTGGTTCTCTCGGTAATTTCACTTCACAGCCTTTGTTCAGCTTCAATTATTTTTTCACATTGGTAAGACTGATGATCCATCATAGATCTTCTATTAACAATACAACTGCAAATTTTAACTGTATGACAGGCAGACCTTGTCCTCATCATAACGTCCTGGTGCAATACACACTAGCACTTCCAGCCAATTACCCTTTTTTTACTCATACAACTTTCATACAATATAGAAAACCTCTTCCTCAGGAATATTTAAATCTCTGGCAATTTTGAGTTCTGGGAATCCTGCACCCTTTTCTTTTAAAAACACACAGATTATTCTTGCACCTTTTGCATCTAACGATGGTCTTTGCCCAATAACTGTTACCCGAACAAGTGCATTTTTGTTGAATAACAGTTGATCAGGTTTTTCTTTTGCTGCCAAAGTCAATGTTGGTTTAACATAATTAAAGGAAAATGTAACTGGGCATTTAGCAATTTAACGATACATTGCTAAATGCCACTTCACCATTGTAGCAACAATTCCGGAAAGTTTTTGCAACTGGTTCTGCAGTCAATGCTTTGGTGTTTCACATGTATGTTCGATGATTCCAAAATGCTTGAGTTGGTAATGGTACAGCAGGTTGGTTCCAATGAGCAATTTCTACTTGACCCTAAACAAAACAATGTAAAAGTTTCTATGGGGGTTTGATAACACCACACTGAAGCAGATATTCCTCGACAAGTGCAGCAAAATCGTTGTTGATGTTAACATCCGCTGCCAGCTGATCCAACATCCCTTCAATAAATTCCACAACCACATAACCGTAGTGTTATGACTTTAAGGTCAATTACTAAATAACAGAAGGAAGCAAAACCAACAAGTTTTCTGAAATTTAATAAATAATTTATAATAAAGTTACAAATGAAAATGTGAGAGCAACTTAAGTATCATCAAGTCAATCAAAAATAATCCTGAAAAAAGTTCTTTTAATGAATGAAAAGTTCTGTATTTCAGAACCAGAAATGCACTGATCTGGCAAGAATCATGACTTTGTCCAGAACTCCTTTGAATAATTCACAACAGCTCCCCAAAACTACTCTAGTCCAATAAGCACTTTCTATATCCACTGAATAATCCTGACAAATGTTTTTCCTCTCAAATAATAAATAAGTACAAAATAAAATACATCTGCAGGCTTTAAGTTATGAAGGTAACATAAAAAATAATAATGACTCCAAAATAAGAATGAAAATCTGATTGCTGAGTTCTCTCCTTTTATGCACCTTCAAAGTGTCTATTATGACCATGTCACAATAAACCCCATGATAGATCTGACTACTCAATCTTGTATTTCAAAATACCTATTCATGTGACCTAACTCATCCAATAAGAATTAACTTAGTGCTTCTAAGATACAGTACAGCTCATGTGTATTTTTGGAACCCCATGTAATGCAGTGGTGGTGGAGAGAGAGCGTGGAGAGGATTAAGAAAAAAAACATCAACCGTCTCTCCATGCATCCTGACAGAGTTGCCATGGCGACTCACAAAGAACTGCTATGCACACTACGCTTATTGAGGATGACCAATATGGAGTGGACACTGTCTCTATCAAATGGGTGTCGCTTACTGTGTATGAACCCTGCAAGTATCAGGGCCTCCACTAGGCTTTGCATTTGTTGCCAGATGCTAAAGATTTTGAAAGTGGTGCTATTTTTTACTGACTGGCAAAAGTTGCTGGCTACAAATTTTTATAACGTAAATGTTTAATTTTTCACTGATATACCGGTAAGCGACTTGGGCCACTTAATACCTGTTTTCACTATCTGTGGCAGTCAGTGGATCATGTCGGTAGATGAGGAATAAGCTGTTATTCAAACATGATTGCAGCAAACTGCAAGCTGTCAGTGGTTTTGAGAAGCAATTAAATGTGATTAGTAGGAAATTAGGAATGGCCGGGGGATATACTCAATTGTTGAACAGGTTGGCAAAAGATATGGTGTCGTTTGTTATAATACAAATCACATGGGTCATGTATGTGCATTTACTCATTTAAAATTAAATATAGATTGTTCTTTTATGGTTGCTGCTGTTGTTGTTGTTGTTGTTGTTGTAGGGTTTAACGCCAGTTTTCATCACAAGATAGGCTATATATGGCAGCCAGTGTGGAGGAAGAACCCTGGAAAACCCCGGGAAGAACCACCGACCCACGAGAAGCTACTGGCAAGCTTTCTCACACACCCACATTAGCAGAGCCTGAGACTCGAACCCATGCAGACAGAAGTGAGATGGCAGTGATCTGGAATGGTGAGCGCTTTATACCACTCAGCCACTCGGGGCCCCCGATTGTTCTTTTAAAATTTAACACTAATTTTCTTTAATCGAAGTCTTTTCAATCCTGTTTATTGAATGCTCTGCACTTCAACTGTCACCAAGAAACTTCCAGATGAAAATTATCTATTGCGGACTTTTACAATTGTGGCCATGTACTAAATTTGGGTCAAAATAACAGTGCATCCAGTGGAATCTTCGCAATTGAGGGTACCCGGTAGCATGAATTTATCAATATGTGTAGCTTTCATTGTGACATCACAGCACACAACATTCAATCCAGATTGTACTGGATCACACCTTTAGGTTCATTTCATCCAAAAATGTTTACGTACTTTAACATTGATTTTGCCATATGCACCTCTCAGGGCATCTAAATAAAGACCTTCCAAAGGTATATGGATGTATACAAATCCAAACAAAGTGAATACTTGCCACTTAAATGTATGTAGAATCAAATTCTAAAAAATGACACCCATTACTGAAATAGTCAGTACTGAATGCCAACATGACCAGTGTAACTTGTAAACTGTGTGTGACGCACTTGGGACTGCTTAGTGTTTTAGGTATTATTTACTTAGATAACATATTCTTGTGGTCTGAACTTAACTGAGTAACACAGGTCCTGCCGCTACAACTATGCCAGTCGTCTGCTGTAAAGGGCCCAAGACACTTATATCAATGAAAAATTAAAAATGTACTTTATAAAACAAGTCTGTATCAAGCACAAAGAATATGGCTAATCTAGCTCTGAAAAAAAAAAGATCTGTATCCAGCTACATCTGAGGCAGTTACCAGGTTACTTGTTGCCCCTATTTCTACTGCAGACTTTGAGAGGGGGATTCAGTCGCCAGAATCTGATTAGAACAAACTTACAAAATTCTATGGGTACCTATATCTACTCTGAAAAATTTATTGAGAATTTCTATTGATGGGCCCAGTACTGAGAATTCTGAATTCAGGAAGGCATTTAAGAAATGGTCCGAGAAAAAAATGAGGCAGATACTGATGACGTGTCAGTGACATTGTTCATAAAGACTAATCAGTATTTTGTATTGTCAGTTATAAAGAAACATTCTTATTCATTATTGCTTTTCGTATGCAATACATTTAACTTCACATTTATATAATGGTATTGTTATGTTTATTAATAATTATTCTTGTGCTTTAAAATGTAATAAACACATGTAAAAACTGTTTTACTGTCATGTTTATATAGATTCAAAATAGGGCCAATATAATATTACGCATAAAAGTCCCCGCATCATGGCATAAAGAAAAATATTTTGAAGGGAGGCCCTGAAGTATGGTCTTTAGAGATTTAGACAGTTAACAATTTATCTACATCCTTATCAGATGATAATACACATTTCCCAGTTCTATTTAATAGATATGATGCCAAAATCAAATTTTAGATAATATTAACATAGATGCAATGCCTCGAAAACTGTACTGTTTTTTTCATTCACAAAAGGTTGATTCACACCTTTAGCAAGAAGATGATGCTTTTACTTCATTCAAAGAAAGCTTAACTTGCAGACTTGATGAGACCTTGTTGCAATGTTATGCTACTGTTTAAACATGAAAAGTAATCCTCTCAGGTATGTACATTTAAATTCCTGATGACGGCCGCTCCTGTTACCCCTCCCAACAAAAAACTACCCTCCCCCCCCGAAACCCCACTGAATTTGCACTTCAATGCAAACCACGTGTTTAGTCCCTGAAAGTAATGATCCAGTCCCGAGGCTGAATATACGTGTATACAGGTACGAACTTTAGTTCAATTCTGACTGCATTTATACTCGATGGGACTGGTCAGTTAATTTAAGGTTCTTTCCGACTGCGGCATTTTTAAAAATTCTTTCATGCAACTCAAGATAAAATTGTTTCAAATGATACAACCCTGTGGAAACTTTAATGGTCTCTCCCTAATGAAGAATTAGCTGGAGTGGATGTTCTACAGAAATAAAGCTACTGACCATTGTAAATACTGTTATAAAACTAGCATCACAAGACATGTCAATTTCAGCATGGGAAAGGTGAGTTTCTAACACGATGCCATTTGTCTTTGCGCGTTGTAGTTTACAGCTCAGATTATGGTTCCATCATTAACAGCGAAGTTTGGAAATTGTTTCTAATTAATCTGACCTCAGCGTATTGTTGAAATGAGAAACAATGTGGAAATTGTCAAATCTTAAATGTTCAACAAATTTAAGGCATTCTGCATGGGTCTATCCATGTGTCCTTTTATTTTATCATTCTTGTAAGGAAAATACAAAAACAAAATTTTTATCATGATAGAAAAAAAAAAATTAGTCATATGAAAATGATGCATCAATAACCAAATCGTACTACAGATCTAAGACATTAAAATTGTTTCAAAGCAGTTTCCTGTTTGTGACAATTGGAGTGTTTAGCTATTGAGACAAAAAAGAAAAAAAAGGAAAAATTTAAATTAAAACATGCAAACCAATTTCTTTCAATAGCATTTAGTCAATTTCTTTATTTGGTATACTGCCTCACAGCCCTAACGGATTCAGTGGAAGATATGGGACTGATTCCTCATCTCTCTCTCTCTCTCTCTCTCACATTGATTAATAAAAAGATAGGTGTCAAATTTATGTGTCAAGTTTACATTTCTCTAATATGGCTTTACAGAAATAAAGCCACCTATCAGTAGCAGTAATACCAAGTTTGGTCTCTACATGCATCTTAGATTGGTTTAGTGCTTTCTACTGCTTATTATGGAATTATATTCTTAACACAAAACAAAAACTTCAGAAAGTGCTAATGGACATATTTCCAGTACATCTGGTGCAATGAATCTTATTTTAAAAAAAATCTCTCACTACTATATTATCCGAATGTACAGATGCATTAATTTCCAGTTTGCACAATATGCTTTGTTAAGTATCATAAGAAATTCAGAATGATAACAAATGATATACGTCAAACAATTTACAACAAAATCGCATTCATATTTGTCTGACTTGAAACAATATTGCACAAGTTCCAAGAATTACCCCATGCACGAACATGGCCAGATCAGTTCAAGTGTGTGTGTGTGGTGGGGGGGCAAGGAACCCAAAATTCCTCAAAAGGGCACCAAAGCAAAAGCATGTGTCTATTTACTAAAAGTGTACACAATACCCAATAAACACGAGCAAGAATAAAATGATAATCAAATTTCCAGTGACAAGTGACTGTACGTTTGCGTGTATGTATGTACGTCTACTTGTTTTCTTGGAGGGGGAGTAGGGGCCCTAACGAGTTCTCAGTAATGTCTTTTACTATTCCTTCTGACATCCAATCACAGGATTATAGAGGTGTGATTTAAATTTGAGATTTGTATTATAAAAAGGAACCATGTCATTCCTTTTCTTATTTGAAATAAATTTATCTTATGATGTCATAACAGAAAAATATCCCCGTCTAGCCCCATAAATTAAATGGCCAGTCCATTGCAATACACGTGTAGATAAAACTGAAAAATTATGTATATTCAACCTCGTGATTGGGTCATTACATAATATGTAAATTCAGAATTTGCTCTTTTTTTTTTTAAAAACAAAAGTGGCTATCAACTGGAATTAATTTTTCTAAACCTTTGGGTGGATAAGTTGGTTTAGATTTCTTCGCATAAAGAAAAAGTGAAAACATACTGCAAAATAAGTTGATCAACCTTCTCTAAATGTACAGAATAGACTTTTTTTAAAATGGAAATTTTGATCACTTGATTCTTGAAATGGTATCTGACTGTAGATTTTGTATGATGTTTCCGTCTTTCCGTGGATGGTTATCATCCTTCGACTATTAAAATTTTAATCAGTAAAACTTCCTTTATTACTGACTGGACCATAATCTGAGCAACATGTATTACGTGCAATGCGCCAAGTCATTCATGTAATAGAAATGCACCTTTCTGCTGATAATGCATGAACAAGGCACGTTGAGATGTCTTGGCTACTGCCTCCAGCAGCCACAGAGATGTGGCTGGTGACAGATTTGTCTTTCAGAAGGGTGAAAAAGGTGACCAAAAATATATTGGCAGGTGAGGTTATAGTGACATCACTGGGCACGCAGGCACAGGTCCCCCAGTTACAACTCTAGATCTTAAAATATCTAACAGAAAGGAAGTGAAACCAACAATTTAAGTAAAATTCAAGACAGGAGTTATTTCTCCAGAATACAAAATTTAAATTCAAAAGACACAGTATTATGAATAAATTCCAAATAATCCTTCATGTCCCATCACAGGTAAGCAAAATACAGAAAGTTCTGAATCAATTCCAATAGTTTTAAATATCCTGATGTTCAAGTCTTGAGTGTCCTGATACCATATTAAGCTGTATATAACACATGCTTTAGTCACCTAATTTTCTTGTTTCCAGTGAGGGGTTTGCATTTTTACCAAATTAAAAGAGACATTTTTACCTGGTGACTCTTATGGAAGGATGAAGACAATATAGCTGCCTACATTTGTCACATTCAAACCTTGCAAAAAGTTATATCAGTTGCAAATAGCATTGTAACTGAATTGTTTACTAATAGTAGCCTTGTTTAAATAAATAGAATGTAAGAACTAAATTAAGGAAAATGAAGCCACAAACTAATCTGGCATGGATTGGGAGACCAAATACCTTTCCAAAATCTGAAAAATGAATTTAAATTAGTCATAACAAGAATGTTACCCTAATTCCCTGGACAATGAGGCCAAAAAGATAAGGTTATTAATAAAATGTATACTGTCAAAAAAATGTCAAAACACAGCCAATTCTGACTTAGGAAAACGTTTTGGACTTCAGGAAAATGCACTCAATAAATATAATGCATGTATTAAAAATGCCCTCTTTGTGCTGAGTGAAGCTAACACAATATTTCTGAATAGTGTAATTTGCATCATCAAACATGGACATGTCCATAACAAAGATGAGAAGTACTGGACATGCACTGGGATGTATGTCGACTTCCACAATCTCAAGTGACCCTATGGGAAGATGAATTTTTATCATACAGATGAGGATAATTTCTGTCCCAGAATGGGTAAGCTATGCAATAAAAAACATAGTAGGTTTTTTGGGGTGCATGTGTGTAAAATTTGCTTTAATTATACAATACTTGTTTGTCGCTACTGTTGAACTCTCTCCTGCCACCACACTCTGATGTCCTGGTGTAATAATTATCTACAAAAAAGATGATTTGTGCTCATTCTGCACATGACCATACCTAGGGCAAAAACGAACTGCATGAGTGGATTGCGTGCTACTCACAATTCTTCACTCCAGATGAAGATATTTTTACAAGAAATAGATGGTGGGTTTTTTGGTATGAAAAAGATAACTACACAATAGTAATGGGTGAGCTATTGCTATTAAAAAACAAGATTTTATGACATCGTGACCATATTGGATTTTAAACTGGCAGTGCTGTTTTCATTAAGACATTCACAAAATCATAAGAACAATTTTGATGAAACTTTCAAGCCTGCACAACATTTCATCCATAGATACCCACTGCAAGATTTTCGAGATGGCTAACAAAGCAGCTATAATGAACACCTAATATGCACCAATTTCAAAACGGACCAATGAGACTTCAAAAGTTATTGACTTATAAAAACTCCTTGCAATACAGACTTTCTTTTCTAATGGAGTGGCACTAACAAGATTTTCATAATAATGGACAGACTGGATGTCAGACTGGCACCATATGGTTTTCTTTTCATTTGGGAACAACTAGGTGTTAAAAAAAAGCCTTTATAAAAACCTGCTGGTGATATGACCATCCATTCTGAAGAGTAGTGATAACAAGGTCGTCAAAATAGTCATACTGGCTGTCTGAGTGGCACCAATTTCATTTTGGAGCAACTGGACCTTGGGATGAATGTGTGTAAAGTTTCAAGGCAATACTTAGTAGTGATAGATGGATGGATGGACGGGTGAATGGATGGATGGATGAACAAAAGAACTGCAAAATCAACTAAAAATAATGAGAATAGAATTTTTTGTTGATTTTATCTGAAATTGCAAGTTTTTTTTTTTTTTTAAATGTATCAATGCAAATTTTGAAGAATAGTCCAGAATTGAGGTAAAGCAACAACTTTGGACTTGCATATATGTGACTTTAACAAGACATTAGGCTCATCTATTGTTATATTGCTGAGACAACCTGTGTGTGTGTGATTTGGATTTTTAACATAGCTTTAAAAATATGTCAGTCATATCGCTATAATGGCTGCAGTGTGACAGTTTATAGTTATGTCTAGCACTGGGGCATCATGCCACAGACATGTAACATGATGTCCCACCCAGTCACATTATCCTGACACCAGGCTGACCAGTCCTAACACTATCCTCTTAATGCTGAGAACCTAATGAGGTAGCTGTTAGAACCATTTTTATAAGTCTTTGGAATGATTCGGCCAGGGTTCAAATCCTTGACATGCCGCATCCGAGGTGGACACTCTAAGCACTAGGCCACTGGAGAGGTGCTGAGACAATCTATTACAGTCCTACCCGTTTATGTCGACATCCTCGGGCCCGAGGAAATATTGTCGACATAGGCGGATGTCGAGATAAGTGTTGGGGGGGGGGGCGTCTGAAAAAAAGATACAAGTTAAATTCGTCAGTAAGGGGTGACCTGTCGTCAGTGAGTAGCATTTACACTTTGAGAAAACAAGCAATGCAAATTTTGATTACACGAAGACAAAACCAGTGTGAAATACACTTGTATATTGACAAATTACATTTTAGTTACCTTTGTGTAATAAAATCCACAATAAAATATTGCATTGGTCACATCCTGAGATGAAAAACATTCACTAATATTCAATGTCGGCATAAGCACATGGTTGCATAGTTGTTATTTACACGCTTCAAGTACATGTACTTAAATTGGCCTAGATTTTGGTCAGTCTGTTCCCATCTTATTGAGGCTACCAAGGGGATGGGGCTATTCACAGGGAAATGAAAAACTGACAAGTTGGTTTAAACAGTACTTGTATTTAGTTACAGAAATCATCGTGAAAAGTACATAAAAGCGAACAAGAGATATGCGGCTGATATGATTAATGAAGGCATAATATTGTATACATTGACACATGCTAATGAGGTATTAAAAGAAAATGATTCTTACATTACAATATTGTAACAATGTCAGTTCAAGTGGTATACATTTAAAATTTTTCACGGACATCTTTGCAAGATGCCCCACCCTCAACTTCCTTAACAGCCAGATATTTAGTTTCCAGAGACTGTAAATTTAATCTGCGTTTACACTGCCATTGGTAGCCATTGTAAATATAAATAAAGTTAAAAAGGAAACTTTCACAGCACAATAAACTTGTTTTAATCACCGATCACTTTGGAAAATGCAAGAATCTGATCAGATTTCATTGCTTTTATTTAAGTCGCTGTGAGAGGCCAACTTTATAGGACCAAACAAAAGCCTGTTTTTTTATCCGACCGCGACATTAAAGCCTGGTGGCAATAAGTAATAAGTACAGGTCAGAACTGGCCGCTTGCCGACATAAATGATTAGGTGAGAAAATTAAAGCCTGGCGGCAAGATCAACTAATTGCTGAACAAAGTTTGGGTTGGAACTGGCAGCTGGTCGACATAAATGATAAGGCGGTAAAATTAAAGCCTGACGGCAAGATCAACTAATTGTTGAACAAAGTATGGGTCGGAACTGGCAGCTTGTCGACATAAATGATTTGAAAACAAAGAATTTGTTCAAGCTGGGACCAAGGGCTTCTGTCGACATGTACGTTTATTTTTTATCTTGACGTCGACATAAGCATGACAATTTTGGTAGTAATAGTAGACCAAGGGACCGGGACTTTGCTTTTTTGTTGAAATAGGCGGCTTGTCGACATAAGTGATATCGATATAAGTGGGTAGGACTGTATTTAGCTTGTGCTATCATGATAAAGACTCATTTAAATCACAAGAGATGTGAAAATAAATCCAGCCTAGCTGCTGTGTAAACAATGTTCTCAATGAAGCCTGCAGGCACTGCCCTGATATCCAGCCAACTTTCACATGTCTGAATAGAAGAAATAAGAATGCATGTCACATTTAGTAATTTGATTTTGACTGAAACTGAAAAAAATATAAATTAATGCACAAATTTCATTTAAGACTTCTTTAACTGGTATTTATTTCTAACAGTTTTGGCAGCAATACGCATTTCCCAACTTTTTTTAATTGATTGACATTTTGTCATATATTGTTATATTTGAGATTTTTTTTGTTTATTCAGTCAGTATGGTCCCAACATGAGAGAATGCAGACATTTGTCAATCTGGCTTTACAAGTTTTTCAAATAATTGTTCTGAGTTAAGTACCATTTCAGCAAGTATAAAATTTTCTTTAGTCATATATTTTTCCAATGAAAATTTTCAGATGTAGAACATTCTGTTAAAGCTAAAGTAAAACAAAAGAACATTTTTACATTTTTTATAACTTAACTTTCAAAGCAAATTTTCCCTGTGCATATTCATTTCACATTCTACATATAAGTGTATGAAATTTTATGCTTTTTAAGATGGCAAAACAAGAATAATAAATCCATTAAGAATGTCAAAATTTTTGTAGCAATTTGTATTACATTTACTCACATGAGAAATGGAGAACAAAGCAGAACAGATCATTAATGGAAAGTTGACAAAGCTGATCATTTTATTTCAGTATTTTTAATCCACAATAAATTCTAATGTGAAAATATCAGAGTACTGTTGGATTTATTTTGGTCCATTTCCAGAAATGCAGTAAAATTTCGTAATATTATGCATACATCAAGCATCAGTATATGGGTGAACTTTATAAGTCGTGAAGTTCTTAAAATGTCCGTTTAGCTTGAAAACCATCAAAATCTTTATTATCATTAATATCTGAGTAAAAAATACCAATTAACTAATTATCGTCCACTAAGTTCATTTGATTTAGTCAAGATCATGATGCTCACAACCTAAATTTTCCCCATCAAACTGTCTACCATATCATCAAAATTGGCATCTACATAATTGCCATCTCTTGCAGCTTCAGTACTGCCATTTTTTACCTCAGCATGTTAAAATTCAGTTCTGAAATCAAATTTTCAAATAGCCACTTAAACTTCAATGTCCCCCACCAATATTGTCTATATTTTCATCAAAATCAGCATTCCAAATTACTGCCATAACTTGCCACTTCAGTGTTTTCCACCATGTTGATCTCAGCATGTTAACAATCGTGCTTGAAATCAAATTTTCAAATATTCAGTTTTCTTCAGCTGTGTTTATTTGATTGTTGCTGTTGTTGTTGTTGTTGTAGGGTTTAACACCATTTTTCAGCACAAGATATGCTATACATGGTGGCCAGTATAAATGGTGGAGGAAGAACCCAGACAAACCCCAGAAAGAACCATCGACCCACGAGAAGCTACTGGCAAGCTTTCTCACATACCCACATTGGTGTTTATTTGATGAAGTAAAGTTAATTGCTCCCTAATTGTGACTAATATCAAATACACAAATTTTCATCCGACAGTTTGTGAAACATAGCTGCTTCTGATGATATCTCACAGCTTGAAATCAGGGCTGTGGACAGGATTTGTGGGTTATAGGAATATTTATCCAGTAGGCCCAAATGAATTACAAATTGTGACGACAGTGGGTCCCTTGACTGTAGTGGGCACCTGGAATTTTGTCTTAGTTGTCCTACCCTGTCCATGGCCCTGCTTGAAATTAATGCTATTTTAAATGAAATGATGCTGAATTCCAAATGGTATCTGCCTTCGAAGTGGTCACACAGTAAAATCGAACATCTAAGCTACACTTTATCCACCTGTCTACTTTACAAAGCATTGCTTATTCTGATTAAAATCAACCAAACATATATCCATGGATTTCTTATTTTCATGTTTAATCTTTCCCATCTTCACTTTCTCAATAACAATAATAATAATAATAATAATAATAATAATAATAATAATAAGTGCGATCCCTAACGCCGAAGAATGTGCGCTCACATGTGGGTTTGTTTACATTTTTCATACGCGTCATGTCACGCCCACTTGCAACTTGATAGCGCCAACAGAATGCGGACAAGAACGGAGTAACGTCTCGCATAACTTGTCCCATAAGTAAAATCTACCTGAAAATCCCTTTTTGTTGCACAGATTTTGTGAAAACATGTAAACTAAAAACTGCGAGTTAAACATTTTTTTCCGCAAAACTCGGTAATTTCTTTAAATGTCTATATGATGAATATTCATATCCCAAATGCGGTGTCGACAAAGGGAGACTGTGTAATTATAAATGTACTCGACAAAAAACTCACTCTTTGATAAAGACACAATGCAAGAATAGAGTCCGGACACAAATATATCAATTAATGGCGTTGTCTGTAAATTACAAGAAAACATTATTGACTGAGCTGAGGAAACTGAAATCGTAATACAATTTGTATATCCGTGTGGATTTGGGTCTTGCCAGTTTCTTTTATCCACATTTGTCAATCACACCAAATCGACTCAACCAAATAGCATCATTAGACTGTTAAAAAATCTTCAAAAACCGTTGTTGCATATTACCACTTACTTACCCAAAATCAAACAATACTGATTGTAGGTCGCCGGCTACCACCTAGACACCATTTTAATTTCCCACAATTCCATTCCCGCCAACTGCCTAATTGAAGCATGCGCACCCCATCCCAATTAATTTTGGAATAATTAATTAGCACAATAAAAATATACACTTTTCATTTTAAGTTATTTTTAGACAGTCCCTTTCTCTGCATCACACAATGTGGACGATGTTCCAATATCATCATATGGACTTGAATTAGGAAAGACACTTTCTTAATAGCAGACGATGTTTACAGTTGTACTTCAGGAAGTCACGGAAACGTGGGAACAGCAATAGGAGGCAAGTTTAATCTGCGGCGAGACTTTATCTCCTATAGTTGAGCTAATTAGCCCAGATAATTAGACGGCCATTTATCCGAAGTCGCTGAGAGTCTTGGCCTGCAGCCGACCTCGCTAGCAACATTGATGCTAGTTTGAAGTGCCGCATTCAGTTTTTTTTTCAACAGTTTTCATCACTTTTAAAAGTAAGTAGTACACTTGTTACATTTGTACATTACATATTCGATCCTTGGGACACTTCATTGAGATGTTAAAAGCAGTTTTGTAGTGCCTACTGTTGTAACTGTTTTCAGCAATAACTTTACAATTGACACCAAGTTTATAATAGTCCCTGGATATCGGTTTCCGGAGAGTAGGTAAACAAAAATATTTTTTTTTTTCTATATTTTTTTTGGCAGTACGAAGTAATTATATTTCTCTGATTTATGTCACGTATGGAGAAAAGTTTAGTAGACTTGTCACTGATATTATTATTTGTTTTAAATTGAAATGATTCAGTATATTGTGAAGACACAATGTCATCATGACTAGCTTATCCGTAACTAACTTTTTAGCATTGTGGCACATGGTAATAAACCGATCTTAATTTCGATAATATACTGTTCAGTTTAGCACGGATATTTGCTTGTACTTTAAAGCATAGAAGCTCAACTAAGCAAAAGGGGCACTTAAAGTTCACGCAAATAGTGGTCACTGAATTGCTTGAAACAGACACCAGTTAACGCCTTTACGCTCCAGTGCACACCAACTGGTGTGACCCGCACGCACCTGTTGATCATGAGTTGGGGGTTCGGCTGGATTACATGCTTTGGTGCTTTACTGTTTCCCTTGTAGTAAAAGTCAGTAGAGCATTTATAATGTGGTCATTTTCGAGGTGGTATAAACACAAAAATTGATAGTATCGTGGACTGTATATAATATTCCATTTGGAAACTCCAGAGCTGTCCGATAGCGCCCATTCCCTTTTGTTAATGTAAATAAGGTTCCCAGTGGTTATAACGTTGAGCATTAGGATCAAAGAACACAGGAGGGATGAATATATCCTACGCATGTATAACCTATAGTTGTGCTTTCCTATGTGACAGGCAGGAGTTAGCCCTAACAGTGTTTGTTTGGAAATTGACGTTTTGTTTCATCCTTCCTATTTTAAATTGATAGGTAATCTTTTTCAAATATCAGTAACTAAAGGTACTTAAACTGGGCTCACCCCTTCTGATATATTTGTTGTAGTTTTATGATGGTGACAAATATATTGATAGTGACAAGATATTTTTATATCTCAGAGGCTAACCTTGAGTTTTGTTTGTAAATTACAACAATTTGTAAATTTATACATTCATGACTTAAAACTAGTATTATTGCATTTTTTAGTGTGGTGAGGATATTTTAATGTGCTTTTTTCATATAGCTGCATACACATTTTGCAAAGTGTCAAACAAGAAGCCATGGTTGATTTTTATATGCAGATTTAAAATTTGTCTTGTGTCATCCAGATATTTTGCTGTTTCACAAAATTACATTAGTGCACTCACACATCTTTGGCCAGTTAAAGGATACCATTATTTCATATGTTAAAGATGAAGTATATGAGCAATGTGGTTTGCAAGATATGTACCATACATACATTTAAATAGTCCCTTTAAAATCCATCTTATCTTTCAGTGCACAGGGAAACTTATTTGCATAACAAAATTAAATGAGTGGTATTTGGTGGGCTTCCAAATGTGTTTCTGGTAGTCTCCAGTCCATATTTATATTAGTCTCAGCAGAGGTCCACTACTTTATTAATGGACTTCTTGTCTCTTGTGAGACAGAACTGTCAGTTAGCACACATTAATAAGTGTGAACATGTTTGTTTTTACCCATCATATCAGGAACTAATTTTAGTAGTCCATTGTGTCTTACTTTTTTCTCTGACCAATACAAGAAAGATTGTGGTCACTATTGCTTGTGGTCACTTGTTGTGATGACCTGTTGCCCTAAAATTTGTAGCAAAATATGTGATAATATGAGGAACATGTCTGTTGTGAATTGTGAAACAAGTCAGGACCTGTATCAGGTTTTTACTGCTTGTACTGGATGTTCCATTTACCTGTGTTCACAGTACAGATCAGCATCAGTCTACACTGTATTTTCTAATACTGTCACTCATAAATTTTGTGTCATGCCTAGTGTTTTTCCAGAAAGGACAGCTAGATTTTTTTGTCCTGGATTTGCCCAGATTTGAAATTGCTATTAAACTACTCAAAATCCAAATTATAACTTCTAATGTCTTGTTTACATTACCAGCCATGTAAATACATATGTACTTGCATCCTGTCAAAAATGTTAGCTCTAACTTGTTCTCCAGGAACTGTTGGATTACAAGACTTTTTGAGCTCTAGGGAAAAGTGTTTTATTTATTGATCTCAAGAATCCTTTCATGTTCACAGGTGTATTCATTATCTTAATAATAATAATAATAATAATAATAATAATAATAATAATAATAACAATAGTAATTTTGCAGACTGACCACAGGTACATATTTTCACCATAATTGTGCATGTACATGCAGTTATTGTAGTTGTGCTGAGTTTTCATGATTGAAATTTGTATTATTATACTGATAAAGTTTTTTGAATTCCAGCAGCTACTGCTTAAGTTTCCACTCAGAATGTTTCTTGTGTTTAAAAATTAAATTGCCAGTTAAAAAGATGAATTAAGAAAATATATTATGAAGATATATATACATAGATACCAAATGACTTTCCATGATAAATCACATCAGAAAATATACTGCAGACACATCATTTAGCAATTAGAACATTTTTTTAAAGGCATGTAATATATATATATATATATATATATATATATATATATATATATATATATATATATATATATATATATCGTGAGTAAAAGTCAAATACTGGCCTTGATAGAAAGCCACTGCTTGGAATAAACTGTATATTTGCATATTTTATGCAGAAAGATTGCTTGGGTGTTTTTGTATAGACTGCATTTACTAAACATTTCTAAACATGTACATGTTTGATATTAACCAAAATGATTAGAATGCAAGCCTTTCCCTCAAGCTACCATTTAGGCTTACCAAACAGAACATATGACTGCTATTATAACATACATGCTGAACCTCACTCAACTTGTGATTGTTTTTCTTTGCTGTAAGTTTTTGCCTCTTATTTTGACAGGATTCTATTTGTAAGACGTGTTTTGTTGAATACATCTATTTCAGTGAAACATCCCCGGGATCATTGTGATATTCCAAATGATACCTATTTATACATGCTTAAAAAATGTATAATGCAACTGGGCCTACAGTACTGTCTGGACATGGGATGCTTTCATAATATCTTGAATGGCTAAGAAACTATACAGTAGCTTACAAACTTGAAATAATATTTCTTGAAAATTAATCAAAGATTTGGCTAACAAACATGTTACAAAGGTGAAAAGATGTAGTTTAAAGAAAGTTTTTTTTTGCATTACAAGTAAATCAGCCTGATGTGTAATGGTTGTGAAATGTGTGCAACAACCAGTTCTTGTCAAATTCTCATTTTTACTAGTGTTTGTCACATTCAGTGTGTAAATCATCCATACTGTAAAAAAAAAAAAAAGAATTCACAGAAATTGATCTGTCCTTTTAAGCAGAGGTGTGGAAAAATGAAATGAAACAAGTACTGCCTGCATCATTGACTGTCATGTGCATGTTCTTTTAAATGTTTTACCAATTTTATTAATTTTTACAGGCAGTAAACTAAACTGACCCATTTACACATGTAAAACATTGCAGCCTTAATTAATGGTAGTCTCTTGCCTCAAAATTTCTAACTTGTAAACCCCCCCCCATTTAAAAAAGTCAAAACAGTATGAACCACAAAATAAACAAACACAAAAACAAAAACTTATATAATGATCACTTTTCAAAACCCAAGAAGTTAAATCGGCATCAGATACCTGTGTTCAGCCAAGGAGATAGTTGACAAGGTATCAGTGGCCATTAATACATGTAATTTGCAAGGTATCATGTGAGAGTTGGATTTTGAAGATCCAGTATTTGCCACAGTGGCTAATTTATTATTTTATGCTTTATCTATCATTGTTTTGTTTAGAAAGCTATGCAGTGTGACCTTTAAAACAATTTTTCAATTTATGCAATATATAAAATTCAGTGTTGAGTGAATGTACTTGAAATAAACATTAGGTAAAATTGATGAAAATAACATTTATGTCATTTCATTGGTAAGTTATTTGCACTTCCACATTTAATAATGACTAAAAGTCAACATTCACCATTTCATTAGCAGGAAATTTATTTTTATGAAACAGTGCCTATTAAAGATATAGTAATTCTCAACTCCAGGGTGACAGTCTGTTCAAAATTTTTTTAGAAACAAAGGTGGGGGTATGCTTATTATCAGACAGAGATAAATATTTACCAGATTTTGGGAAAATAGGATTGACTTGTTATCAGATATCTATAGTAGTTTGGCTTATAGATAATTGCTTGTGAATTAATGGACTTCTTACAAAATTGTTTTTTTTACATTGCAAATGGTCAAAGCAATCCAGTCATTCAATTTTTGGGGTTGGTTTGTATTGTCTTGCAGTTCATTTAGTTGGTATCTATCCGCAAGTACAAGTCAATTTAAAAAATTAATTAACTTTAACTGAATTGAAGGTCAGAGATTACTATATGTATGAAGTTAAGTGTATATTGGCCAGAGCTGGGTACTAGGGAATAGTTTTGTACTTCTGAACATATTGCATAATGTATCATGGTATACTGCAATTATTTTAGGCATCAGCAATTTAATCTTCTGGGGCAGGCATCTGACACTTTTAAAAATTTCTGTAAGTTAATAGCTGGAAAAAAATATGTTATTCAAATTTACAGCAAAATGACACCATATTATTTCTATTATGTTATTTTAATTAAAAAATTAATGATATTGACATAAAAGAAAAGAAATAGCTGAAGAATAACAGACTTCCCCACCTCACTCAGAAAATCAAATAGTACCTTATAGCAGATGAATTTAGTGTATGTTAATTGTTGCACAAGTTGTAATCTAAAAACTTTAACTAAAGTGGGATGTTTAAGTTTAAAATAAGCTGATACTCTGTGAAAGACATTGTGTTGATGTTAAAGAGCTTGTTGATAAAAATAGGAAGTGTTGACACTGAAACCTACAGTTTACCAGCTACACTATTGATATAATAGGCAGGGAAATTTTTAGTGGGATGCCAACACCCAGGCAAGATATTTATCAGAGAGGGCCAGTAAACATAAAACACACTTACTCAGCAAAATGAGAAATACATTTAGTGTACTAGAAAAATAAAGTGAAATTCAAATAGAAAACAACTGCTGTCCTGAAAATCTAAGGATAATTTGCAGTCTTACAAAGAATTACATTTAACACAATAAAATATGCTATAGTAAATAACTAAAAAATGACATGGTTATTTTGTTTATGTGAAGCTTTTCTTAAAGTTGGATTTGTCCTGAATGTTTTTTGCAACATCCCATTTGGCCACAATGCTGACATAAGTGATATGTATCAAACATGTGAATAAAGAATCATAAATATAATTATAAATGTAATAATATTCAAAAATAATTTGTGACAAATACAATGGTTTTGTAAAAAAGAACAATAATGATTTTTCGAATAATTTTGTTGTGATAAATGAAAACATACTGCTAATATTATTTAATTCATAACAAGATTACTCTGGAATTTCCATATATTCCACGCTGACAGAAACAACTGAAATACCAGTACAGTGAAAAAGTACAGTGATATGTACTATCGGAAAAATGCAATGGTAGACTGGTATACCATTAATACTGTGCACCTCTGATGTGAGTTAATTTCTTTAGTTGGGAACAATTATTGAAATCAGATTGGTTTTCAAGAACACAAAGCCTGCAATGTCAATTTACAGCAGGTAATAAATTTATAATAAGTTCCCAAGGTCTTCTATATTTTCTTTAGTTTCATCATTTTTGTTTTTTGGAATCTTGTGAAGATGACTAAAATTGTATCAGCATTTTTAATTTTCATTATTTAACAAGAGACAGAAGTCACAAAACATTATTTTACTTTTAGATGCACTCAGAAATCAGAGCACTATGATAATTTAGGTAACAAATAACATGATATTGATGATATCATTTAATTTTGTTTGTTTTTTATTTTTGCTGATTTGTACTGCACGTTATTGGCTATGTCATGCAGAGCAAAATGGAGCACATAGTTTAGCCTTTTCCAAGGATAAATAGAGGCAGCTGCTGCAGGCTGGCCATGGCAGGTATTGAACCTGTGATTATGTTGTACAGATATGGTGGCTTCCTGTGTGATAATGTAATAATCTCATCTTTTCAAGCAGCAAAGGAAGCATTCATTTAGAAAAGTGAAGATCCTCAACTTGGGGAATTCAGAACTATAGCAAGTTATTGGAATTAAAATTTTCTGAGGATGCTTACCTGTGTGTTTAGTTTCCTCAAACTGTTCTGAATACCAACATGAATTTGTTTTACAAAGCAAATTTGTAAAAGCATGTATTTGTTATATCTGAATGAAGACTGTGTCTCATGTGCTATTTATTAAATGTTCATTAGACCACCCTTCCTGGATGATGTTTAAATCAATTCGGTTGCACGTTATTATTTTTGTTATAGCTTTTGGTCAAAATTGAGTCATGATAACAGGCCATAAGGCAAAGAAACTTATGGCCCTGGCCCAGCGTACATCATGCATCTGTCAACAGTTGATATTTTCAACCTCTGTTTATTAGAAGACTAGACAGGTTTCAGCCAAATTTGGCTTAGAGGATCCTGGCATAAAGGACTGTTTTGAACAAATGATTCCAATATGGCCACTGTTATTAAATATAGAAACACTTTAACCAACTGTTCAGAAATCATCGTACGGAATTTGACAGAAAGCATCCTGGTATGAAGGGTTTTCAAATTGTTGTAAATGATGCCGATAAAAAATGTTCACTTGGTAAAAATATAAAAACCTTTAAATGATTAATCCTAAAAATGGCATTGCCAAATTTGACCAAGTTTAAAAGGAAGCATACTGAGAAATGGCTTTTATTTCATACTAGTTCTGACCTACCATCAAATATGGCTGTCATTACTACAATTAGAAAAACCTTGACCCTGCTGCTTCTCAAACAATTCTTGTCACTGTTTGACCAACTTGTGCAGAAATCATCCTGGCATGTAAGGCTTTATATTTTTGTACAAATTAGAATGATTTGCCTTCAGATATAGCCATTGTTACAAAAAATTAAATAAAAGATGGTTGGAAGCTTTTGCGATGTTGATTTGGAGACACATGTAGAAACTCAGCTGGAGTCATAGGAAAACAAAGAACGATAAGCTAAGTTTAGCAGGTAAAAAAAAAAGTTGTTGCAGTAATTTTGGAGAGAAAGAAAAGATAGAACATATCTTGAGAGGTGAAACCTATTAAGAGAAGTAATTAAAGAGAGAACAGATGGAAAGCAACCAATAGGGAAACCAAGAGTTATGTATGAGGATGTTCTCAAAGGTGGACAGTCATATGAAGTGATGAAGCATAGAGCGATGTCAAGAGAAGAATGTAAAAGGTGGATGTCTCAAACCTACAGTATTGCAGAAACCTAATGAATGAATGAATGATCTCTAAAAACAACTCAACAGAATTCAACCAACATTTTTGGCAGAAAGCATTCTGGCATGAAAAACTTTTGAGCTGGTAAACAGTTGTACCAATCTACCATCAAATACTGCTGCCATTGCTTAAAATAAAAAATATTTAAACAACTTGAGCTCAAGAAACCACTCAGCATTCTCATCAACATGCAACAGTATGTAATTGATGTACAAAAATTGATGTGTATACACACACACACACACACACACATATATATATATATATATATATATATATGTATGTATGTATGTATAGAAATTGAAGGGTCAAAGGGTACCTGTCAAATAAGCTCTGTACATACCAGTTTTGGAGTAAACATAATACATGTAGAAAGACTTTTCACATACAGAATTTTAAAATTTCATTCCATGTGCAGATACAAATTTATGATAATGATTAACCAGTTGCTGGCATGTAGTACACTAGACTAACTACACCACCAGGCAGCCATGGGCCTTGTAGACCATGATGCTCCTGTGAATGTAACAATTAACACCCACTGGCTGTGGAGTACTTCATTATCCAGTCATACTGCTAGTTCATTATGAAAGTTATCTTGGGTGGCCATGTTATGCAGATGAATATGATGGCTTGTAGTTTTCTGCAGCAAGAGAGTGTAATATAGACGTTAATTTTAAAATATCTAATTAAAAGCAGGCATATACATGTGATGAATCTAACATTGTGGTCATTACCAAATGAATTTAGAAACTAATGTTTGAAACAAGTGAAGATAAGTAGGAAAATGGCTTTTCTTTGCATTCTATAAAATGGGAATGTTTCAAGGCAACTCTCATCTTTAGATAATGATTTAGTGAATTGGGTATTTTATTTGCTGGTTTACAACTAATTTAGTCTTTTTGAACTCTTATGTTGTTGTTTTTTTTAAAGCCTAACACAAACTTATGATTCCAGTCTGAGTCTTAGTCATCAGGTCATGCATTTATGTTGTAAACGTTATATATATATTTTCACATTTTCAGTAGCAGAGAGAGAGAGAGAGAGAGAGAGAGAGAGAGAGAGAGAGAGAGAGAGAGAGAGAGAGAGAGAGAGAGAGAGAGAGAGAGAGAGAGAGAAGTATTGTTCTGATCTACCATCTATAAACATATTGTTATTATTATTATTATTATTATTATTATTATTATTATTATTATTATTATTATTTTAGAATGCAAAGGAGCCATATGCTGACAGCTTTAGACTAAATGCTTAAAAGTAAATTATTTTGTAATAATTGATTAGCATTACACATTTACATGGACAAAATGTGTATGTATTCATTTTTTTGTTTGCATAAAATGTTCATATACCCTGATTGTCTTGAGGTCTGGTATCTGATTTACTTGATATTGTACAAGTATCAAGATTATGGTCATTGTTAGTAACAATGAAAGTAAAATTACCTGACCTTAAGTTGCTAAACATAAATAGATTTCATCTCATGAATTATATGTATTATATAATGATTGACACATGTGTCCTGCTCTAACCGCCCAAACATTTTAGGCATTACACTGATACAGTAAGACTAAACTGCACTCACAAATGATCGTAAAATGTAGCATAAATGATCATTTTTTAATACCAACTGTCATAAAGCCAGTATGGAAGTCAAGTTTTTCAGATCCTTGAAAATCATCAAGGTGTAGGTAAACTTGTACTTGATTTTCACCTTTGCTTCTTACGAAAATATCAATTGCTGTGAACACATACCAATAAAATCTAATATATTTTCATACAACAACTGCAATGGCTCACTGTTGCAAATCCTTATGCTTTACGCTATATATTCCTCTTCCTCTCCCCCCTCCCCTTCCCCCCTCTCTGCCTTAGTGACCCAGGAATCGTAATACACAGATTATAGAATAATAGTGCTCCTGAATATTTACAATCACTATTCCAGTATAGGCTACCTGGCAATACTCCCCACCTGCGATCCATGTCTAGCAAACAGTATAAAATTCCCAAACCAAATAAGGAATTATTTTAAAAAAGTTTCCAATACTATGGAACTTTGCTTTGGAATAGTATTCCAGTTGAGATTAGAAATGCCCACTCTCTTTCCTTATTCCAAACCCAATATGTCCAGTGGCTTCAGAGATGCTGCCAAAATAAATAAATTCCTTTGTATGAGGGCCTCAGGGTAGATTAGTTCTTAGCTAACTGTGTTACCCTCTTTAAATAAAGTCATTGTTATTTATTATTATCATGTAAGGTTTCACATTGTCCCCAACTTTTCAGATAGTGTGGGGATGAATATGAGAAATTTGTGTTAATTAGCCAATAGAACTTGAAACATGGTCAGCATATCTGCTGATGAGAATTCAGTATAGATTATTATCATGTATAGCCACCAATAGTAAGAGTATATTTTCAAAGAAAATGTTTAGTTTCTTTTAATAATATTAAAGTCCTGGAAGAACAGGTTCTCTCATTCAAACCTTTTTTTAATTCATTTGTTTTTGTTTGTTTTGTTTTTTTTCTTTGATTTTGAACATCAAAATTTGTGTGTGTGTGTGTGATACTTGGATTTTTGATGTACCTTAAAAATTTCAGTCATATCGCTACGATGTCTGCAATGTGGCAGTTTATAGTGATGTCTAGCACTGGGGCATCATGCTGCAGGCATGTAGCATGATGTCCCACCCAGTCACATTATCCTGACACTAGGCCGACCAGTCCTAACACTAACCTCTTAATGCTGAGTGCCAAGCGAGGCAGCTGTTAGTACCATTTTTAGAAGTCTTTGGTATGACATGACAGGGGTTTGAACCTGCAACCTCCTGCATTCAAGTCAGATGCTCTAACCACTAGGCCACTGGAGTGGTGACATCAAGGTTAAATAAATGTTATAATGCCAAAGGTTGTTGTTTCTCACCATTTCTTGCTAAACTTGCTTCAGGATTATAGTATTTAGAATTATATTAATACACTATAATTACCATGTTCATCTATGATAAGTGAATGATTGATGCTAAGCAACTCTCTGACTATTTATACAAAAGTCTGGCAAATTTTGACGTTGGAGATCTAGGCCAACCCCTTACAGTTTATACACTTTTTTAAACTTATTTACACTTTTATACACTTTTATATTTTTTTTACACTTATATATACTTTTGATACATTTATATACACTTTTGATACACTTTTATACTTTTTTATATGTACGGATGTTGTGTATCCATTATTTAAAATCTATTATGTACAAGAATACAAGTTGTCCACCATCTACAGTTACCAAAATCTGTGGATGGTTTGCAGTTGGGTTATGAAAGAACCATATTAATTTTAGGGTCGAAAGATCAAAGATCTGACTGGAAGAAGAAAATTGGTTTTTGTTTAGTAGCTAGAGTTTTCTGCCATTTGCAGTCACCACAAACTTAATGATTGCTTCCTTGAAAACCTTGAAAGTACTGGATGTTTGGCTTTTTAAAATTAGGACCTTGAAAATTTGTTTTAATGTTAAAGAAATAAAATCCATTTTTGCTTGCTGTAAAATACTTAGGACCATTTTTTGCCATGAGGTTCCTCCATTATCAGCATAGTTTATTCACTGATGATCTTGAACTATTGTGTTGTTGATCTCCAATGTTTCAGATTATTAGGGATAAGGAGACACCTATTGATTTTGGGTCAGAGGGTAATTTGATATCACATAGTAACCCAATGACCCACCTGAATTCAGCTTATATGGAAGTTTGCAGAGAACTGGAGTTATCATAATCTATGGGCTAATGACACATGATTGTCTGACACCTAATCAGATGTTGGATGGTTTAGTATAAAAATTTTTTTTAAGATAATTGATTATAAAAATCAGCTATCATTAATTGGCAGACAATAAATATGGTACAGATTCAAAATGAAGTCATCACTAAAAACAGAATCTACCTTGAAAATATGTTGCCTAATATTTTTGTAATGCATATCTTGTATATTTAAGGTGGAGAGAGAAACTTTTGTCTTGAAGTAAATTTAAAACTGTATGAAAATTAAATTGTAAGATCATATATCAATACCATGTGTCAATTCAGTTAAGATAGTACTAACTTATCATTAAAGCTGAATATAGAATTGTGAATTGTTTAAAAAATGTCACATTCTTGATATAATTTTTCCGTCATCTACTGTTAATTCTTCTCAAAATTTTGCCTTCCTCTTGAAAATAAGCTAAATGAAAATTATTTATGGTAATTTTAAAGGCAGGTGCTTCTTATGGGATTTGAATGGTATACTGGTATATGAAATAACTTTAAGTTTTAAAATATCTGAAAGAGTGTAAATAAGAAGCTAGTATTATAAGAATGATAGTATAATAATCATTGTTATTAAATTATTATTATTAAATTAATTATTAATTAAATTATTAAATAATCTTGACTTTTAGGTGCTGTCAAGGTATTAACTTGCCCTTTTGATGCTGTCAGACAATAAAAACCAGTCCAGGGGTTGAAAACTCACTCGCCCAACTGGAAATGGCAAGTAAAAAGATTTGCTATCTAGTAAGTTTTCCAGTTGGGTGATTGCAGATTCGGGGATGACTAATCTTTCTCTTT
The DNA here is from genome assembly GCA_016617855.1 of Megalonaias nervosa. Taxonomy (NCBI): domain Eukaryota; kingdom Metazoa; phylum Mollusca; class Bivalvia; order Unionida; family Unionidae; genus Megalonaias; species Megalonaias nervosa. The sequence continues at coordinate 1,544 of JAECUM010023895.1, read as the reverse complement.
AATGAAAGGATATTTTATCAAGCCAACTTTGTTGAATGAAATTCCATACTTTCTAATGAAAATTTGTTTTCATTTTAACTCATATACATGCCTTGTTCTTGTGTTTTGTATTTATCAAAATTCTTTTTAAAACTGGGTGTGGGAGTTCAAGCAAGTGCCTATCATCACATAAATGTAGTCATTCATTTAAGAAATGGCAGACTTGCAAACGTCTCTTTCCTGGCTGAATATTCTATGCTGTTCTATCATGTACAAACAGACTTCATGCTGAATTTACCTTATTGAAAGTTTTATTGTTTAATTTTTGGAATTTTTAATTCCTAATAGACAATGGCAGATGCATGGGCAGATGACGGTAGATAGGAAGGTTCAAAGATGTGTACATTGCTTTAGTACTCATGTTATTCAGTCTAATCAGGGCTTGAATATTGTAGCTAAATTAATATTGATTTGTTATAGACAGGCAGTATAAACGAATACTTTTCTTGGCACATTTGCATAAATATTGGGTATTGAGTATTAATGCTGCTATATTACATTAATAAGATTGGCACACTGGTATTTCACTGCAGGAATGGCTCTGAGAGGGCAGTATTATTTTTGTCAGATGTGGGAAAGAGGAATTACATTGATGTCTGTAATTTTTTACACACCTTAGTTTTCAAGCCTTCTAAGTTTTCATGCACTTTGATTGTTCATGCACTAAATTTTCAACACAATCAATCCATACAGATTATAATTATTTTAGTGTACCACAGTATTTGGTGAAGAGAACTCGGTTTTTTTATTTATTTTTAGGTGTCTGAGATAAAGGTAATTAAATTATTGCATGTAAATGTGTGTATGTTGCAAAATTATTTATGAAAAGTGTAAAAACAAATTGACATTACAGTAATGAGCACATGCCATGAAATAAGGACATTTTGGGGTGGACATTCTTGGGTTACAGTTCATTAAGCTTCATAACCATTCATGGTGGACTTTTTAATAGAGTATACTTTTCTCAAAATAACTGATAGACACTACCTGTCCCCATTCTCTTTCTGTCGGTCTCTGTCTCTGGTGAACTTCTACTTTTTCAAAATAATTATTGACACCACCTCTCCCCCATTCTGTCTGTCTGTCTGTCTGTCTCTCTCTCTCTCTACACACACAGACAGACACAGACACACACACACACAAACACACACACACACACACTGCTCAAGTGGCCTAATGGTTAGAGCATCCACCTCAGATGTGGGAGGTCGTGGGTTTGAAGCCCAGCCAAGTCATACCAAACACTTATAAAAATGGTACAACCAGTGGCCTCACTAGGCACTCAGCATTATGAGGTTAGTGTTAGGACTGGTCGGCCTGGTGTCTGGATAATGTGACTGGGTGGGACATCATACTACATGTCTGAAGCATGATGCCTCATTGCTTGACAGCACTATAAACTGATGCGCGCACACACACACACACACACACACACACACACACACACACACACACACACACCACACACACACTCATACATACATACATACACACATACTACACAC